>OVBJ01001682.1:14573-25288 GCA_900406535.1 Noccaea bulbosa | reverse complement strand
TTAGTTTTGCATTTCAAATCAAATTATGTACTAGTTTTGGCAATTCCCCCATAATTTAAATAAAAAAATTAATAAATATTTCACCCCACGTAAGACGCGGGTTATCACCTAGTACTTACGTATTGTTTAATCTTGTTGCGGCAAATATAGTGTCATTCTATATTAGTCATTGATATACAATTTTAAACTAGCGCATGGGCTATTTATGAGGACGGTTTCTGGTGTTAATTTGGTGGGCTGTTTTCCATGTTGGGCGAGTTACGGCGCCTGCCGGTTTCCGAGGGTTGTCAGAATTGTTGAGGTATTTTGTGGGGGTGGCGGCGAGAGCTCTGCCTCTACCTCCGGTGAGTCCACTCCACATATTCACCCCTTTGCATTGGTGTCTTCTTACCTCCTCAGTGGTTCCCAGTTCCTAGGCTTGTGTTGCTTGTCTTAGAGTAGTTACTACGATTATGGTTTTTAGTTAGGCGGTGAAGGTTGACGGTAGCTAGAATTGAATCGATCTTCGGAGCCTTGGAGGGCCCACATCAGCTTACGTGAAAGTCCATATTACTATATTCAATAATCAGATTCGATCCTACGATCGTAGATTCGTAGGCTACGTGATATAGAGGTCTCAGTGGAAACCAATAACACTCAGAACATCTCTTTTATGGTATTTTTTTCATTTCTTAAATAGAAGAAGTACAAAGGTTTGGAATCTCACGATTTCTACGATTTGGAAGATGGAAAAGTGGGAGTTGTGTTCCTAAATCATAGGAAGACCAAGTCCCAATTATATACACTAGGAAATCTTCCTATTAAATTTCATTAATATTTTATACATATTTTTATATGTTTTAGATTAAAACCTTAAATAAAATATATTTATAGATTTTTTTTACTTTTACTTTTACCCTTTTTTTTTTTTTTTTTTTAATTTACCAATCGAAAAGTTTTTGGGCTATATGTTAAGCCAAATGAAAATCAAAGCCTGAAAGAGAAAAAGAAAGAAAAAATAAGTGGTTGCAAAACGAACTTGGTTTGAGTTTTCATTTCATCTCTCAATCATCCGCCTGAGTGAGAGCCGCCGCATCAACAGCGAAGTGAGGGAAAGAGAGAAATCGATTCGTAGGATTGGATACTCTCCCATTACATTAGCCGAGGTAGTAATTGTGATTATATGTTTCTTCTTCTTTTGTTACCGTAAACTATTATTGATTTCATGAATTCCGTAATAATAACTTGTATTGGCATTTCCTTTTCCTATATGGAGAGAAACTGACTTGGATTTTCCTCTTTTTTTTTTTTTTTTCCGATTCCTAGCTCTAGCTGGATTCTCTCGTATGTGTAATATATATTGACGAAGCATCGATCGTCGTCTCTCTTGGTCAAATTAGAGACAATAGGATGTTGAAAAGACCTCGCTCGAGTGTGGTATTGAGAAGACATGGCTCGAGGGTGGTGGAATTGGAATTGCCGATGATGGTCTGGACACGGACACGGATGCTCGAAGAATTGAGTTGGGGTCATCAATAGTTTCTACGGTCAGGATCCCTACTTGGGCCAGCAACTATTGCCATGGTAGTTGTGACGGTCTAGTATGCCTCTTCTCACTCTACGAACAACACAGTGTCAATGTCGTGGCGAATCCCGCCACCAGACGTCATCGAAGCTTTCCTCTTTCGGGCTATCAACAGCTCCTCATCGACAAGTTAAGTAGATATGAGATGAGCTCCCCAACTCCTGAGCTTGGATTCGGTAAAGACATATTCAATGGCACTTACAAGCCGGTTTGGTTGTATAACTCATCCCCATTAGGCCTAGACTACAACGCTACTACTTGTGAAGTCTTTGATTTTAGCACCAATGCTTGGAGGTACGTTGTCCCTGCTTCTCCTTATCGGATTCGCGCTCACGAGAGGCCTGTGTATTTAGATGGATCACTCTATTGGTTCACCGAGTGTGAAGAAACCAAGATATTATCTGGGCCAGAGTATTTGGAACTTTGTAAGAATCACTCTTTTTCTTTTCCAAAAGTTTAAAATGTTGGAATCAAACTAAAATAAAGAAAACGTGTGAAGACATGCTTGGACAAGAAGCAGAGAGAAGAAAGAGAGAAATCTAACAACAAGCAGAGAGAAATCTAAGAGAGAAAGAGAGGTCTTCTTCTTCAGTCTCCTCCATTCTTCCTCAGAGCAACTGCGCTAACAAGCGGGCAGCTCCTTCTAACCTGGATATTGTGTCAACACGCTGCAAAAACATTATTAGGTTTTAACGATGCATCAATATATTAAAAATCAACAAAAAAATCAATTTAAAAAAGGAAATAAATGATTACCTCGATTGCAGAGATTCTGATGATAACATTGTCATCATCATCAGAGTAGGTTAGATCTATGTACACGTCTTTCTGAAGCTGGATGTTAGTTACTGTTTGCAAAAAATTTATGTCCACCTTTTGTCGAGGACAAAACATTTTAAAAGTGACCATTTTCTCTCCTGGCTCTTCACTTTCCTCTGCAGTCAGACCAGAGCGTAAACTGAATGTAACTTCATGGAGTTTCTGACATTCATGCGAGTCCATGTCTTCTTCGATGTGAAACTCATCAGTGAAGGGAGTCCCTTTGGTTGCCATAGCGAAAGAAGATCACCCAATTCTTGGAGTATGAGTTGTTTAGTTAGGTTTAAATTTTTCAATATGAGTTGTTTTTTTTTTTTTTGGTCAAATTCAATATGAGTTGTTGGTTGTTCTTTATTGTTTTTTTGTTTGTTTGGTTCGTTCAAATGAGTTGGTTCTTCATTTAGTCAATCTTTTTTTTTTTTTTTNCTTCATTTAGTCAATCTAAAATGATAATTTGATTTAATTTGATCCAAGGGCGTCAGTAAACCGGTTTATTGATTGTTCAATTAAGTCTGTTTAGTCCAAGGCTCCAAATAGGTTAGTTAAAAATCTGAGTGGCGGCCATTACATACGAGGTTCATCGTTAACGGTACACAAATCTTAACGGTCCTCTCAATGAGATTCAAAAATTGAAACACTAATCACACGCCTTCTCTTGGGCCATTACATACGAGGTTCATTGTTAACGGTACACAAATCTTAACGGTACACAAATCTTAACGGTCCTCTCAATGAGATTCAAAAATTGAAACACTAATCACACGCCTTCTCTTGATATATCTTTCTTTTGCTTCAGGCGTTTCAATTTCTTAATCTACAAAGCTATATAACTCAATTTGCTTTTTCTTTTTTTTCGTTTTCTCCTGAGCTTACAAGAAACCGCTTCGATAGATGTTCAGATCAACGTTTCAATTCCGGTGGATCCAGAAATGACGCCACCGCTTCACTGGGAGATTCATAATTCCCGAGAAATCAGACATCGTGGATGCTTCTGTGGACGTTTGTGACGATCGTTTGGCGGATTCCATGGCGTGTTATTCGAATTCAAGTCCAGTGGCCACTGTTTCACAAGAGCTAATCGCACAGGTTGGATCCTCTAACTTTCGATTTCAATTTTAAAAACTCCAAATCCCTAGGGTTCGGTTTAGCGTAGATTCCACAGGCTCTCAATCATTTAATTTCAGTCAATCACTCAATTATGGTTTCTGAATCATGAATCTTTTATCCGATTGCTAGTTAGATCCGATCCCTAGGGTTTGGGCTTTTGTTGCTCGATTCTAGAAATTGAAGATCCACACCACACCTACCTATAGCCGATGATACTTTTGATCTAATTTAACCAAAAAGCTTCAATTTAGCTTATGAATTGAGCCATTCTCTGTTTGCTGCTGATTCGTTATCTGGAAGCTTGGGGTTTGATTAGAGAAACATTCGTCGATCCAACATTTAATTATCAGGGTAATTAATGTTGAGATTTCAATGAATTTGTGGGAAGATTATGTAGAAATGAAGGAAGTGTTTAATTTTTTTTTTTTTTTTTTGCAGATTGGGATTCTAGATTGCAGCAAACGATGATGGAAATGTTTCCTTTAAGATCAGAAGATGCTGCTTATGGAAAAGATCAAAGCGATGCTCTCTACGCTTGGTGATTCCGTTTACTAAAATCATTAGCCCAAAGCTGTTGCAATTTGCATATATTGATTCCACCATGAATGTGTTCTTTTACTGTTTCTTCTGTGCATGATTTTGAAGTTGGTTGTGACTTGACTTGCAGGAGTACCAAAGTTTCAGAACTGGTAGCGACGGAAGGTGTTGGCCTTTTCATTAACTCAGAGCCGAGAACAGGTCACCTGGTTAGTGACCAAAACACATCTTGAGACCCTCCCAAGAAGCTTGGTTTTTCAAAAATATTTCAACACCGATTTTTTCTTGATTTTGTGAGGATGAAGTAGTTAGATAGATGCAGTTTCATGGTAGATCCAATGTAGGTCGCTATGTCGTGCATAGAAGGTAGCCCGGCGGATCGTTCTGGTATACACGAAGGCGAGGAATTAGTCGAGATAAATGGTAAATTAGTCTTTATTCTTGCCAACTAGATTGCTGACTTAATGTGCTTAACTGAAGATGACTTACCATGTACTATATACGAGGTAAACATTCTCTATGTTGCTGTGCATTTTAGAAAATGTTTAACTTCTCTGTATTTTTTTAACAACTGTATGTCGAAATGTTTCAGTTATTTTGTTACTTCCAGAGTAGTACATATAAAAGGTTATTCTGTAACTTGCAGTGTCTTATTAAACCAAAAAGCTTCAATTTGGCTTTTGTATTGAGCCATTCTCTGTTTGGCTTAGGTAAATGTTATTTGCTTTCAAGAGAAAGGATCCTTCTTAAGCTGCAAAGAACAAAAGGGAGACTATTCAATAGCCAAACATACAAAGGGTTAAGGTGATGTATTTTTCTTGGTTTAGTCTTTTGTTATCTGCTCCTCTTAACTCTTTGTTTTTGTTCTGACTCTTTATTTACTGATAAGGAAAAGGATCTTTAAGCTGCGAAAGGAAAAAAGTTCTGGAGACCATTCGCATCTTAGATTTAAGGTATGTCTCTCTTTCTTCAAACTGGACAGACCAGTCCTCTGGTCAGGCTTGTTTTCGCTTGCATTAGGATACAAGAATTTAAACACAAAACGTAAAACATAACACAAACACACTTCTAAACACAAAAGAACAACTCAACACACGCTCAATCACATCAAAATCAAACAAAATTTAAACGCAAACAAAAAACAGAACATAAACACACTTACAAACACACAAGAACAACTCAACACACGCTCAATCACAGAAAAATTCTAACACAAACAGTAAACATCAAAACATTATGATCAAACTTTCACATTCCATAAAGTCTAACACAATATCACTTACTTTGAAGCATCTATTTTTGGTTCAATACATAATAACTGTATGATGAAGTATCCTTAACTGAAGATGACTTACATGTATACGACTATACGAGGTAAACATTCTCTATGTTGCTGTGCATTTTAAGAAATGTCTAACTTCTCTGTACTTTTGTTAATAACTGTATGATGAAGTTTTAATTTATTTGGTAATTTGCAGGAGTTGGTACATATATATAGGTTCTCTCTTTGCCGTTTGTTGCTGATTCGTTGACTTAGGTAAAGTAAACATTCTCTATGTTGCTGTGCATTTTAAGAAATGTCCAACTTCTCTGTACTTTTTTAATAACTGTATGATGAAGTGTTTAATTTATTTAGTAATTTGAGGAGTTGGTACATATATCTAGGTTCTCTCTTTGCCCTCTGTTTGTTGCTGATTCGTTGACTTAGGTAAATGTTATTTGATTTCAAGAGATTAAATCCTTAACCTGAAAAGAACAAAAGGGAGACTATACAAAGGTGGACAAGAACATACAAAGGTTTAAGGTAAGTATCTCTCTCTCTCTACCACAAACGGCACCTTCTTCTGCATATCTGTCTCTTTAGTGTAGACATTGTTTTGGCTTTCAACATTGATTCAGCTCAGGTTTGTTCTTATTGTCATCATGAGCTTTTACATAAATATTATGACTACAAGTATTATTAGTATTATTAACACTCTTGTAGAGGTCACACGTATACTGCAAAATATATCCGTCGTGATATTGAGATAGCTAAAACGATTCTTCACTAGTTTTTGTAAAGGTAATCTTTGTCACTGTGTTGCTTGTCTCTTTGGCTCCTCTTTTACTCATATTTCCACGGTTGTTCTTGTTTATTAGTTGATACATGAAGTCTATACTTTAAGATTACATATATGAAACAAGCAGCCAAATGTTGCCAGGAACCACACACTCTGTAAGATTCTTTAATTTTGTTATGGTCTTTCGAATTTAATATATGTTATATGTTTTAAGTTGCTTGTTGTTTTACTAACAAAGTTTCTTTGGTTTTAGGAATCTACTTAACTTTGGTTTCAGGCAGGTTCTTATGGTTTTAATAGAGAATAAGTGGCCCAGAAAAAATGAAGGTTCGTTCTCTGATTCTCTCTCTCTCTCTCTCTCTTGCGCAGTCCCAAAAACAGAACATCAATTCACAAAAACACACGTTCAAAATACACAAAACACAAACACACTTCCAAACACAAAAGAACAACTCAACACACGCTCAAACAAAATTCAAACACAAAACGACAAACAGAACACAAACACACTTCCAAACACAAATGAAAAAAAAACTCAACACACGCTCAATCACATCAAAAGTTTAACACATACAGTAAAAATCAAAACTTTCACATTCCATGTACTCGAACACAATATCACTTACGAAGCATCTATCATATTGTCTTACGTGAATGATCATTTCTAAGTTTTTGGATCTGAATTGCAATATTGTAAAACCTTTTTTGCTCTTAATGTGCCTCTACTATCTAGCTGACTTTCATCTATATGAGGTAACATTCTCTATGTGTTGCTGTGCATTTTAAGACATGTTATTTTCTTCAGCATTTCTCAATAATTGTATGTCAACGTGTTTAATTTATTTGTAACTTGCAGTATGCCGCAGAAAATATCAAAAAGAAAGACTGTGAGTTTTCGATAATTGTAGGTAAAGTATCTAATTTTTTTTTTTTGACTTGCAAGAGGACTACGTCAGCAACATTTCACAAAGAGATTAGTTCAAAGGTAAGCCCTATAGCTAGTAGTATTTGGCCAAACTTATGAGGATTTGGTTGCTAAGTGGTTTTGTGAAATGGAATAGGAGATCTGGAGATGATGGTATATTTTTATTACTTAGTGTCCTGAAGACATTACTTGATGTTATAAATAATGTTTGCCTAGTCTCCATTTCAGAGCTAAATGTTCAGGTTAGCCAAACTGTAAGGTTCTGTAGTTTTTGTTTTTTGCAGTTGATAAATATTTTATTCGCTCTATGTATACTGACTTAGTGATAAAAGTTCTATCTATGATTCGCTGATTTAGATAAATGTCTTTGCTTTCAAGAGATCCTTAAGCTGCAAAGAACAAAAGGGAGACTATTCACTAGCCAAAAACATACTGGGGTTAAGGTGAAGAGGTATATCTCTCTCTTACCACTAACGGAACTTTTGTTCTGCACATCTGTCTCTTCGTCTTCATCAATATCATCATAAGCTTTACATAACTAACTATATGTTACTACTACAATTATAACTTCATTTTTAACAATCTTGTAGAGAGTCACGCATATAATGTGCAAAACTTATCGGAGAATATCGTGATAATGAGATAGAGCTAAAACGATTCTTCACTACTTTTTGTACAGGTAATCTTTTGTCATTGTGTTTCTTGTCTCTTTGGCGGGCTCCTTTTTAACTCATATCTCCATTATTTGTTATGGTTTCTTAGTTGGCGTGTGTACATGAACTCTATACCAGAAGATTACAAAGTAATTATATGTTTTAAGCTGCTTGTTATATTTAATCAACAAAGTTTCCTTGGTTTCAGGAGTTTACTTAAGGTGCAAAAGAACCATTGTTTTTTCAATAGAGATCAGTAGCCTCTCTACCTTTTGGTACGTTCTCTGGTTCTCTCTCTCTTACGCAGTCCCAAAAACAGAACATAAATTCACAAAAACAGAGCACACAAACCACAATTTTGAAAACAGACCAGGTAGCCTCTCTTTTTGTACAGGTATGTCTCTCTTTCTTCAAACTTGAGGCTTGTTTCCGCTTGCATTAGGATACAAGAATTTAAACACAAAACGTCAAACATAACACAAACACACTTCCAAACACAAAAAAAAACAACTCAACACAACAAAATTCTAACGCTCAAACAAAATTTAAACACAAACACACGCTCAATCACATCAAAATTCTAACACAAACGGTAAAAATCAAAACACTATGATCAAACTTTCACATTCCCTAAACTCTAACACAATATCACTTACTTTGAAGCATCTGTTTTCTTATGTGAATGATCATTTCTCAGCAATCAGACATTTTGTTGATTTTTTTATTGATTGTATTAGTCAAACTTTTTTTGTGCTTAACTGAAGATGACTTACATGTATACGACGACTGTTGCTATGCATTTTAAGAAATGTTTTTAACTTCTCTGTATTTTAAAAAAACTGTATGTCCAAGTGTTTAATTTATTTTGTAACTTGCAGGAGTATATAAAGGTCTCTGTTTGCCATCTGTTTGTTGCTGATTCGTTGACTTAGGTATATGTTATTGGCTTTCAAGAGAAAGGATCCTTAAGCTGCAAAGAACTAGCCAAGAACATACAAAGGTTTTAAGGTTAAGTATCTCTTACCACAAACAGCACCTTGTTCTGCATATTTGTCTCTTTTTGTTTTGGCTTTCAACATTGCTTCAGCTCAGGTTCGTCCTTAATGTCATCATGAGCTTTGTAGAGAGGTCACACGTATACTGCAAAATATATCAGAGAACATCGTCGTGATATTGAGATAGCTAAAACGATTCTTAACTAGTTTTTGTAAAGGTAATCTTTGTCACTGTGTTTCTTGTCTCTTTGGCTCCTCTTTTACTCACATTTCCACAGTAGTTCTTGTTTATTAGTATCAACATGAAGTCTATACTTCAGGATTACAAATATGAAACAAGCAGCCATGTGTTGCCAGGAACCACACACTCTGTAAGATTCTTTAATTTTGTTTATGGTCTTTCGAATTTAATTATTAAGATATTTTTTTATGTTTTAAGTTGCTTGTTATTTTACTAACAAAGTTTCTTTGGTTTCAGGAATTTACTTAACTTTGGTTTCAGGTTCTTATGGTTTTAATAGAGAGAATAAGTAGCCCAGAAAAATGAAGGTTCGTTTTCTGATCCCAAAAACAGAACATAAATTCACATAAATACACGCTCAAAATACACAAAACACAAACACACTTTCGAACACAAAAGAACATCTCAACACACGCTCAAACAAAATTTAAACACAAAATGAAAAACAGAACACCAACACAAAAGAACAACTCAACACACTCTCAATCACAAGAAAATTTAAACACATACAGTAAAAATAAAAACTTTCACATTCGGTGAACTCGAACACAAATATCACTTACGCTATTGTTTCCGTGAATGATCATTTCTCAGAAGTCAGACATATTGTTGATTTTCTGATCTGAATTACAATATTGTAAAACCTTTTTTGTTTTTTATGTGCCTCTACTATCTAGCGGACTTTCATGTATATGAGGTAACATTCTCTATATGTTGCTGTGCATTTAAAGACATGGTTAACTTCTTCAGTATTTATTAATAATTGTATGTTAAGGTGTTTAGTTTATTTGTAACTTGCAGTAGTACCGGTACAGAAAGCGTGATGATCGACATAATGCAGCAGCAAATATCAAAAAGAAAGACTGTAAGTTTTCAATAATTGTAGGTGAGGTGTCTAATTTTTTTTTTGACTTGCAAGAGGACTGCTGCAGCAACATTCACAAAGAGATTTATTCAAAATTCTTTGAAAGGCCTTATAAGCTAGCTGGCCAAACTTATAAGTATTTGGTTGCTGAGTGGTCTTGTGAAATGGAATAGGAGATCTGGAGATGATGGTATATTTAGTGTCCTCAAGACGTTGCCTAATGTTGTAAATAATGTTTGCCTATTCTCCATTTCAGAGCTAAATGGTCAGGTTAGCCAAACTGTAAGATTATGTAGTTTTTGTTGTTTCAGTTTATAAGTATTTTATTCGCTCTATGTTTACTGACTTACTTATAAAGGTTCTATCTTTACCATGATGATTCGCTGATTTAGATAAATGTATTTGCTTTCAAGAGATCCTTAAGCTGCAAAGAACAAAAGGGTGACTATTCATTCGCCAAGAACATACATGGGTTAAGGTGAAGAAGTATAAACTCTCTTTAGTGTAGACATTGTTTTGGTTTTCAACATTGAAGAAGTTCTTTGGCTCATGTTCGTCTTCATCAATGTCATTTATAAGCTTACATAACTAAATATATATTATTACTACACGTATAACTTTCTTGTACAGAATCACGCGTATAATGCAAAATTTATCGGAGAATATCGTGAGAATGGGATAGAGCTAAAATGATTCTTCACTACTTTTTGTACAGGTAATCTTTTTGTCATTGTATTTCTTGTCTCTTTGGCGGGCTCCTCTTTTACTCATATCTCCATTTGTTGTTCTGGTTTTCTTAGTTGATGTGTGTACATGAAGTTTATAGTAGAAGATTACAAGTATGAAACAAGCAGCCAAATGTTTCCCGGGACCACACACTCTGTAAGATTCTATATTTTTGATTATGGTCTTTTGAATTTGGTTATATGTTTTAAGCTGCTTGTTATTT
>OVBJ01001682.1:0-14552 GCA_900406535.1 Noccaea bulbosa | reverse complement strand
TAGAGATCAGTAGCCTCTCTACCTTTTGGTATGTTCTCTGGTTCTCTCTCTCTTAGGCAGTCCCAAAAACAGATCATAAAGTCACAAAACACGCTCAAAATACACAAAAACAGAGCACACAAACCCCAATTTTGAAAACAGACCACAAACTCATAAATTCACAAAACACGCTCAAAATACACAAAAACAGAGCACACAAACCCCAATTTTGAAAACAGACCACAAACTCATAAATTCACAGAAACACACACTCAAAATACACACAAAAAAAAAAAAAAAAAAAAAAACGGGGTAGTAGAAAGAACGCGGAAAACAAAAAAAAAAAACCCCAAAAAAACACCCCAAAAAAAAAAAAAAAAAAAAAAAAAAAAAAAAAAAAAAAACAGAGCACACAAACGACAGTTTCGAAAACAGACCACAAGCTTCCACGACAAAATTCAAACAAAACACGTTTCACACATCACACCTAATAGTTAAATACAAAACCAAGAGAATTATCGTTAACATATTATTCTCAGTAGTCAGTATTCAGGACTTTCAGTTATAAATTATAATTTCCATTTTAAGATGTCGATGTAGCATCTCCGATCAGGTATCAAAATTATGTCTTTTATTTCCATTAGAGAGAATGGTTTTTCCTAGTGCTATCTCAAATTATGTTGTGTTGTGCATGTGTTTGATATTGTTCTTATATGTTTTGTCTGTATGTATCATCGGGCTTAATTGATTTATTTCTTAGGTGTGCGATGATAAAGACTATGTTTATAGTGTCCGTAAAAGTTCTTTATTTTAGGGACATTTCTTGTGAACTGATAGAGTCAAAAACGGTACTGATTTTTAGCTCTATGTTTCTTTTATATATTTTCATGATTTTCAATGAATTTAAAATTTATTGGTAGTTTGATATACCTACATTATTTGAGACTTCTCCGTAAATATCTAAAAGATATGGGTCACTTCCGTAAATAATGAAAGCTCTGGGGCGTTTCTATAAATACCAAAAGATCTGGGTCGTTTCTGGAAAACCAAAAGATCTGGGGATTTCTGTAAATATCAAAAGATCTGCGGCTTGTCCGTTAATACCGAAAGATATGGGTCGTTTCCGAAAATACAGAAAGAGATGGGGTGTTCTTATAAATATTGAAAGATCCGGGGCATTTCTGAAAATACCAAAAGATCTGAGAGTTTTCGTAATTACTGAAAGATATGGGAGTTTTCTGTAAATATCGAAAGATCTGGGGCATCGCCGTAAATACTGAA
The DNA here is from genome assembly GCA_900406535.1 of Noccaea bulbosa. NCBI lineage: Eukaryota > Viridiplantae > Streptophyta > Magnoliopsida > Brassicales > Brassicaceae > Noccaea > Noccaea bulbosa. Next base: position 13,292 of record OVBJ01001682.1, on the reverse strand, counting down.
ATACCTGGGGCTTATCCTTAAATACCGAAATATATGAGACAATGCAGTAAATATCGAAAGAATCGATGTTCGAAGAAAAACAAATCTAAGTCTTAAATGAACTGAAACTGGAATGATTCGAATCCACTTTCACGAACGTGCGTATTTACATATATTAAATATCTCCGTCTTAAGTCTTAACTGAAACTCGAATCCACCAAATTGTGCCACCAGAGGAGAGAGAGAGAGAAAAGACATGCCGCTGCACCTTGCTCCATCGTCTCCGATCCGTTGTTGCCTTGTTCGTCATTATGTCATGGGCAGAGGAGGAGAGCCCAACCGCATTACCACTGTGTTCACGGACTAGCACCACCCGGAGACGACACCGCAAGATCCGTCGAGCCAATCCGTGTAAATACTTTGTTAGCCTTAAAATTGGAACCTTCTTCGTTCTGCATCATTATCCCGCCGCGTCGGATCACAAGTAGTAATCTAAAGGAATCAAAAGATTGTTCTCATTTGCATACGTAGATTTTATATGTTGCTTCCTTTCAATGAATCCATATTCACAATCAGTCGGTGTATCCAAAGCAATCACTCAAACTCACAATCACGCGATTTAATAAGTTTTAAGGTATCATCTAACTATTATTTCGTTACTCGTTAGGAGTGATTTTATATGGGCAAAGTAATTAAAATTGCTGACATAATAACAAAGGATATGTAAAAATAATAAGTCCTGTTTTAGGATCTTGGATCCTATGTTTCAAGTGCAGTAGCTTATGCGTTTAACATTAAAAAAAAAAAAAAAAACAAGATAATGTAAAACTGTAACTTACTCGTTTTTTCTTTGGTTTTCGTATATCCCACTTACATACACGTGAAAACATTAACATAAATCAAACAACATATACATGCCTCTCGTCACACAATTCGAACCACTCGAACTCTGCGTCTTGATGTTAACAACTCGTTCAATCTCCCAATTTCTACCATAAGTTCCTTTATTTTCTACAAATCGCGAAATTCCAATTAAATACCGAACCATAAATCTTTCAATTCCTGGTCATAAATTTTAAGTGATTAAAATATAGACACAAACCTGGTCTTTCTCTCTGAGCAGAAGAAGCAGAAATCTCAGCTTCTCTTCCTGCAATCGTCTCCACCATCTCACGATCTTCACACAAACAAGGCTCGAGACCAAGAAGCATCCGGCAACGAGTGTAAATGACCAGAATACCCTTCTACGAGTCAGGTAGTTACATCGCACTCTCTCGATCACGCGCCACGGAAGCGAGAGATTCACGGCGGAGGATGATTCGCCTTCGCCTTCGCCTTCTCCGACGACGGGGACAACAGCATCATCTTCTTCGTCATCGTTGTCCACTGGATTTTCACGGCGGTGGCTCGGTTGTGGTATCGGTGAGTTTTGAGGGGTAGATGCGTCAGTTGGTGGGGATTTGGGTGAGGTTTGTATCACTACCCATTCACTGAATTCTTCTTCTTCTTGCTCTGTCTCTGCCTTGTCCATAATTTTTGGATAGTCTTCTGCGTTTTTGTGTGGTGTTCTGTATCCTCTTATATATGACGTCATTTAAACAAAGATTTTGTCGTAGATTTTTTATAAATATAAATATATCCAGCAACGCTGCAACGATATTATTTTGCTACGTGAGAAAAAAAATATCTAACAGCACGATAATGACTTTTTTTTTTTTAGACATTAGTCACTACTATTTCTTATTTCAAAATACTTTATGGAGAGTATTGCAAATATAAAAAAAAAATTATGCCTTTAATAGCAGTGAAAAATCATAAGAAATTGAGTAAACAATCTGTAAAATGAAAAACTCTCAACTTATATCAATTAATCTTAAATTCAATAACAACTGAACTATAATTTAGAGTTTAGACCTAACCAATTCTATATGTAGAAAAGCTAAACCCCCTAAAGATTATTAAATCTTAGCTCCAACTAATGTATTTGATTAAAAAGAGATCATGAGACTATTGTGAAATATCTTTATTATTTCGTGCATGCAGTTGGGGGTGATCAATACATTACGATGAACCAAATGGCATGCAAGATTTTATTAATTATATTCATTAACTTATACTCGAACCTTTTCTTATAAACCAACTTCTTCTCTAGGTACATTGTTTAGATGAAAACTTCAAAATTTCAATTATGGTTCGAAGATTGCATGAATGGTTAACATATATGGGTAAGAGGCTTATGATCTCTTTCTGATTTATTTCATTGTACATCATATAATCCCTTGGCCCAGCAGTGCCAGTCTTCTTCATCTTTTATCCTTTTCAGCTTCAAAGGTTCCTGGAAAACTTAGCTTTCGAAAATCAGCAGAGGAACCAAACATTAATGTTGCTTCCACTACTTTAATATCACTTGGTACGTACGAACAACTATATTCACATACTTATTTAATACTAATCGTAATAACTAAAGTCTATAGCAAATTAACCAAGTAAAACATATAGTATGTCCTTAAAGAATCATAAGAAAAGTCCAAATCCCAAATTAAACAAATTAAAAAAACGAGAAGAGACCGAAATGTTTTTGGATCTATCATATCTAGATTAACAAATTAAAAAACTAGTTTAGGATTTGATATCAACTAATGAATAATTATTGTCTTTTTGGATATTTAAAAAAGCCGAGCTTAGAATCTCGTAAACTAAAGGCCAAGGGCATAAGGATCAATGATTCGAGAGGTGGAGTAGACTTTGTCTTTGTAGACAGTGAAGCACAAAAGGTATCGAATGAATCTGGAAGACTGGAACATCACAAGAACTTCCGTCGTCTTCTTCTGCTACTGCTGTAGAACATTGCAATGAACGTTCTAATTCTCTGCGATCTATCGTTATTATATAGATCTATAATCTTATTTGTACGAGCATAAATCAATACAAAAAATGATCATAAAAATATATCATTTAAATATTTATACTTTTGTGGCATTAAAATGATTCACCACAAAAATGATCTATTGATCTTGTAAGGTTGTTTGCATCTTTCCCTTTTCTAAAATTCCATATTGTTTATTCGTTGATTGATTAGTGTAACCACGAAATTAGTCTTCTTAATATCAAAATTCTGTGGAAAAAAAATGCATATCGAAATTGTCATATAAAATAGACATTAAAAACATCATATTCTTGTACTGCATGTGTTTAAAGTTTAAAAACCTTGGAACTAGAGAGATGGTGAGGTCATAGGTGACTTTAATTTTGGTTGTAAAAATTAATAAATCGCCGACTGTGGGGATCGAACCCACGGCCACGTGATTAAAAGTCACGCGCTCTACCACTGAGCTAAGTCGGCTTTGTTCTAATCAGTCCCTTTTATTAAACTAGTCTTTTCTTTCGAACCAAATCTCTCTACCAATTAAAAAATTTAAATTAGTGTAAGACCAAACAAAAAGAGTTTGACCCGACTCGACCTTACCGTACTATATCTTGAAGCAAGTCGTCGTCGTCGTTTCATTTGTTTCCCGATCCTTCTGCTAACTCTTTCATGGCTACGCCATCTTCTCCTCCTCCTCCTCCTCCTCCCTCTCCTCCGTTTAACCTGTGGGTTGTGTTAACGGAATCGAAGAGGATAATCAACGCCCACTCGCGCCACTTCCTCGCTCTCTCCGTCCTCTTCCTTCTCCCCCTCTGCTTCTCCATCACTGTCTACCCCTCCGTCTTCCGCCTCATCGCCGATCAATCCGCCGCTTCTCACAACAGCGTCTCTCTCCTCCGCGCCGTATTCCGCGATGATCAACCGCCACCCGCCGGTGCTGACACCGCGACGGTGGTCCTTCTCCTAATCGCTTACATCGTCGTCGTCACCGTCTTCAATCTCTTAGCTATCGGATCAATCGCGTACAGCGTCTTCCAGGGATTCTACGGAAGACCTGTGAAACTGATCTCCGCCGTGAAATCGAGCTTCGCCTCGTTTCTCCCTCTTCTCGCCACTCTGATTTCATCCAATTTCATCGTATTTGGGATTTTGCTGATTCTAGGGTTTGCAGCGTTCGTATCGACTCGCCTAATCCAGCTCATCCTCCCAGATCTCGAAATCGATTACGCTTCTCCTTACTTCCGGTCTATCTCCATGGTTGTAATGCTCATCTGGATTGCGATCGTGATTAAGCTCTCTGTCAATTGGATTCTCGCTTGGGTCGTCGTCGTTGTCGAATCATCTTGGGGGTTAACGCCATTGAAGAGAAGCAACAGCTTGGTAAAAGGAATGAAAAGCGTTTCTCTGTCTCTCATCTTCTTCTTCGCCGTAACCCAATCGATTCTCGTCTGGATCAGCGCCGCAGCAGCTTCCGCTCAGATCGACGACGACGACAATGGAAACGGCGAAACTGGGAAACTGTGGACAAACGCGTTCTTCGTGCTCCAGATCGTGATCACGTCTGCGTTTCTAACGATTCTGACGCTGTATAATCTAGCGGCGAACACGGTGATGTATATGTACTGTAAAGCTGTTCACGGCGAGCTTGCTTGGGAGATAGCAGAAGAGTTTGCTAGAGAATACGTGAGCTTGCCTTTTGATGATGGTAAAGCTCCTCACTTAGTCTCTGTAGCTTACAACAACGTCCCATGAATGATGATGATGATGATGATGAAGAATTAAAGGTCAGTGTTTGAAAAATCTGTGCTTTTTTCTTTGTATGATAAAGCAAGTTTGTATATTATTATCTTCTTTAGTGTTTGACAGAATCGAACAGGCTTTATTTCTGTTCTTGAGAATACGAAGCTTTTGTAATGTGTGTGTATGAATTATCTAATTTTGTGTCCATTGAAGGTTCTTTTTCATTATGAATGCACCAAACTGATTAATCAGAATCAAGACATATTATTCAGAATTCCCACAAGAAAAGGTAATCTTCTATGAAAGATTTCATTAGTACGAAACATTGTTATTTTTCAAGAAAGAAACTTCATCCACAAAATGTGACCTATAATTTTGTCTTTCCCCATGTACAAAAGAATTCACATACGAACCAGAATCTTGAATCTGGTTTTTTACATAACATCCTAAAGCTTCTTTAAAGATTAAACAAAAGCTTACAACATGGAAAGATCACATACCTTTTCTCCATAGAAACCTGTGGCAGTTTTGAGTAAACATGACTCACAACAGGTAGGGTTCATCAGAGTATCTTCTCTCTCAGCTGATTTGCTCTTCTTTAAGCCTTAAACGAGCAACGGGCTGTTGTTGATTCAAGTTAACCGTCGAGGTGGTGTTGTGCAGATTGTTTGGTCTCAACTGATGGCTGCTGGTTCTAGCAGCTGGTACGTCGTGGTTATGTTTGCCTTCGTATGTGGTTACAACAGCTTTCGGGTCATTTGCTGCTCTCTCCACATGTTTCCTCACTCCGCAACCCACTGTGGTACACTTATAGTAGCTCCTGTGAATAAAGATCAAAGAGAGCGATAAGGATAAAAAAGACTGATGAGAATCTATAAAACTCGACGATGACCGGATTTACAGTCTCACCTCGGATATGGATTTCCTTTGACAACTTTCTGACCATACTTGCGCCATCTATATCCATCATCTAAGAGATCAACTTCACTCGTCGTCTGGACAATAATTCTAGGCTCTGTCACCGTCCTATGCGTTGAAGAAGCAGGTTCTGTAACCCGGACTTCTGTATTTCTGCAACATGAAACTCCCTCCATTAGAGATAAAATGTAAGATGACAACAGTCGCGCGCATCTCTTGTAAGTTTGTTTTATTATACCTTCTCTTGGGATTAGGCTCATCTTCTTGTTTTCCTCCCGCGCTAGTTTCTGCATTACCGACCTCCTCGCTATCACTTGCTTCAGACATCTGATCTGTTGTCGTAGTGACCTGGCTTGTTTCCTGGTCTCGCTTGGTCTTGCTATTACTGCTTTGAAACTGAGTTGCATTAATATCGGAACTTTTGCAACTCCCGTTATTGTTTCCTCCACGCTTATTGTTTTGAGGAGGCTCATGACTGTGCTGGCCCTTGTAGATGATTTCAGTCACTTGCCCATCGGGAGACCTCTCCACTTTCTTCTTGACAGGACACGCGGGATGCGTGCATTTGTAATAACTCCGAGGGAAATCGCTCCCTTTCACTTGCTTCTGACCGTATTTCCGCCAGTTGTACCCATCGTCAGCTGGTTTGTCAGCGTTTTGAGGCTGTGACCGATGCTCAAAGACGCATATATCAGAGGTTTCTCGCCGAGCTTGCGATGAATCTTGAACCGGGGCTGGCATCTGAGACTGAGACCGAGCTCCGGAAGAAAACGATGGAACCTCAGACAATGAAGTTTGTTGTTGTTGTGTAGAGGAAGAAGGATACTCGGTTTGTGGTTGCATATGGACGACATTATTATTGCCTTGAACTGCTTGTGCAGTGACTTGTGCTAAAGCCTGTTGGTGTGTCATACCAAATGTTCCCTACACATGAAGTCACATTTGTATTAGCTAATGATATTCTCAAAAAGGCACAACAAAATCCAAGCAATTACTTTGAATACATAAAACAAGATTTGATATTTGGAAAAGAGGGTCAGAGACTTGGGATGATTAGCAGCATTAACATATGATCTGATATCACTACAACCTCTGGTTTTGGTTTTGTCTTTGGCACTGAAGATGTTTCCTACTTTCTAAATAGATTCAAAAATTCAGATACCAAAGGGAGATCCCTAGTTTCTCAAAATCAAAATTTCCCAATTTTGCCCTAAAATGAAGAACATTTGAAATGCTTTCTTCTCATATCGTACAGCAAACTGGTATAAATTTGTTGGAATTTCATCTATAAACCGAATGGAAACAATAACCGGAAATAGCAACGGAATATCCAAAAAAGCCATAAAGTCCTGAACTTTCAGTTACTAAAAACAGAATTTCGGACAAGCGACAAAAAAAAAATAAAAAAAAATAATGCTTTTGTTAAATGAAATTCACACCTGAATGGGTGAAAAAAGACCAAAGAAGCTCGGAGAATCCAGAAGCGTCGCCGGGCTTAATCCCGGCGGCACGGTGAACATCGCCGGAGGCTGCGTAATCATCAATCCCGTTGGTCTATTTTGCTTGAACCCCGGGTCAGCATCTCCACCGCCGCCGACGGAGCTCACGGATGTTTGATGGGCAGTAGCGACGACGGCAGCGGCAGCAACAGCAGCCGCCGGAGAAGCCATAGCTCCGGCTAGAAGCTGAGAGAAGGACTTGAATTCATCAGGATCAGAGAACATATTGGAGACGAGAGTCATAGGACCAGGACTAAATCCAACGCCGCCGCTAAAAAACATTTCCCCAAACGGCCGAGGAGGAAGTGAAATCGTTGGCCGTGAAGCTGCGGTGGATGATTTTAACGTCGGAGGTTGTTTTTGTTGTAGTTGTTCTTCCTTCTCCGCCATAGATTCCGATTTGAAAAAAAAAAGAGGATAAAATCCAACAAACCCAACTCACAAAAAGATATATTTTCTTTTATTTCCTCTCTTTAAACCTTTTTTGATCTTTAATACAAAATCAATCCGTGTCGTGTTTCAGTTTCACTTCGCTTTTTCTTTTTTTCTTCTTCTTTTTATATTTCTTCTACAAAATAGAGAGATTTTTTTTTTTTTTTTTCTGTCTCAAGCAGATCTCGAAAAATAAAAATATAAAATTTGGTTTGCAATATAAAGTCTGCGGTGCAGATACGAAAGAGTAAGTGCTCTCTGTCTTTTTTTTTTTTCCTCCTCAATTTTATCCATTACTCTTTTCCCTTTACCTTATTAGTCTTTTATTTTATTTTACTATCCCACAAGAATGCTAAACAAATCCAATTAAAAGGAGGTTACAGAAAGTGAAAAATATGAACTTACTCAAATTTTCCCAAAAAGAAGTTACTCATGATATCGAATGTCTTGATCCGATAAATATTTACATTATTGGAAACTTAGAAGAAAAATGATGCAAATTTTCTATAAATAAAAACTCATAAGCTAGCATATATTTTGGAATTATGATGTGTAATAAATAATAAGTTACAAATACGTTTATTCAGGACAGGATGAGGATCTATAGATTCTTGATTAAAATAAAATAAAAACAATTATCGTTTTTTATATATTCGGTGTGTCAAAGTATTTTGTCCATATTTGTCGTAATTGTTGAGTTATGATTGGCTAATAAGGGAAAGGAGTTTATAGAAAGCGTCGGTCTGTGTATGAAAACTACAATTTTGTCCCTGTGATGACAACGAAGGTTTTTGTGCCTCGCAAGTCAACAGCAGCTCGAAGCACGACTCGACGGTTTCTAACTTTCTAACCAAAATTATCCTCTCCACGTTCTACATATAACGTTTTGCCACGTGTACACTGAAGTCGATTTAGCTTAATCATAAGAGCTGTATGATTAAGAAGATTTAAGACAAAACACACGTTCGCTCGTCCTGCCATAGAATATTCATGTAATAAAATGATTTATTGTATAGATTTTTCACTCTTTTTAATAATTTGATTTCGTAAATATATGAAATTCCTTATAAAAGAAAAAAAAAAACTCTGTGAAATGGTGAAAGAGGAAACGTGTGGGTTAGAGAAAGAGTGAAAAAAGAGAATGAGTAAATTTAAGCTTTGGCAGCGCAAAGAAAACAACTTGATATTTTTGGAGGGCCCAAATACCTTTGAAAAACGGGCCAAGAGACAATAAATCCTTAATATCTGTGTGGCCCACGTAGGCCCCTTTTCATTGATTCACAACGAATCGCGTCATTCACTTATCGCGTCATATACTTGATGTTCTTTTTTTAGTTGAATTTTGTAATATTAGAATAACATGGTTTCATTCATGTTTCAACACTCAACAATGTAAATTGGATTTTTTTTTTTTTTTTTTTTTCTGACAACCAAGTTACTGTACTTTGGAGTTTGGATTCACAGTTTATTTGCCCCATATGATATGGGCCATATATCTCAAGAATTTAATTTAATTAGGAAAATGAGAGTTATATAAACACATTCTGGTGGATAACTTATGAATCAAATACTATATGATAATAATAATAATAATGATAACCGTTGAGATTAAAAACAGTTTAGAACTCTCCAACGACTTTGATAGCATCATGAGGAGTGTCGTAAACATCCTTAGACCGAGATTTCTTGACACCAGCGGTGAACCAGAGCTTGTCGGACTTGGAGCTCTCGACTGAGATTGTTGTAACTTTAACCCAAACCAACACTTTTGTCTTCATTCCTTCCACGCCCATCAGTTTCCCTCTAAGCAAAATCCCTTTCACCCGTGTCGCGTACCGTACCGCTGATCCATCTTTGAACGTGACCTCGCATGGCGATGAGAAGAAGACGGTGAGTTTGTTCTTCGTCTCGTCGAACTCGTAGCAGATTATGTTTTCCGGGAAGAGCCCCGGCGGCAAGTTGTATTCTTTTAGAAGATCTGGTAAGCTTTTCAGTGGCTTTCCTGTTTTTCAGAGAGAGAAGACAGAAAACGAATTTGCAGTGTTAGGGACTTTTAGCATCTTAGATTTGTTATTACTGAGAACGAAAAATGGATTACCTTTAAGCTTGTTGAAAACCCATTTTGCTTTCTCTTCAACAGTACTGGAGAAAGTCTGCAAAAGGAAAAGAAAATGAATCACTATTAAGTTTCCAGTTTCAGGCAATGGAAGACGTAGAATGATACTTATAAATCATGTTAATTAAGTACTGAATCAAACATTAACATTATGTTTTCCAACTTTAAGGCAAATAGAACAATAAAATTACGTGAAAATCAACCATGCGTCAGATAAATCAACTCAAGAACACAAGATCCCGTAAACTAGGTTGCATAAGATGTTTCCTTGTTTATTAATATAGGGATCTCTTAGCTCAAGAACACATCATTGCCACACACAAAGAGGAAATAAAAAAAAAACTAGTTAAAATCGACTTAATTGGTAACTAAATTGAGGATAAAATTTTAGTTGAAAGACTCTATAATGGGTTTTTTTTTTTCATAAACACGAGCTGAATTTCAAAATTGGTTCTTGATTCTACATCAACTTGCTAAATCTGGAGATTAATGGATCAAAAATTTCAAAGCAAATAGGACTCTGTGTTATCTTAACCAATTTCAAGGTTCGATTAGCGAAATTCATCTCAGATCTTCCTAGATCTATGATTCTCTCTACGATTTCCGAAACATCCACTACACGAGATTTCAACAAATAGAACCAACGGAACCACATTACACGAATTGTAACCAAAGCCAGGAATTTCACAACGGAAACGCATGCAAAAACCCAGAAACAGAAAGAGAACATTAGAGACAAAGTAAGAGAAGATCCCGATTCAAGGAAGGAGCACTTACAGTGAGGTCATTGGTGATGTTTGAGAGCTCTTCCTTGGCTTTCTTCGAGATCCATGAACCTCCGACTTTGAAGCTCGTCACTTTCGTTAACGCCTTCTCCATTTTCTTCCCCTCTTTTATCTTTCCGATTCTGTCAGAGTGAAGAAAAAAAAGTGACAGAGCAGAGTGATAGCAGCGGCGACGCACAATTTTTTCCATTGGCCAACAGAAATAGTTCGAACAAATACTGAACGAGGGCGTTTTCGTCATTTCTGCGTCCACCGTGTTTTTTTGTTTTTCATTTACTTTCCGCTATTTTTGGCTAAACTTTCAAATTACGAAAATGTTTACATATTTAATGGATGATGCATGAAGACGACTCTCTAACCGTCTCTGCTGAATTTGAAATTGCTAGAAAAATGTTCGGTTTTGCTTGATTTAAATGTGGAAATTATTGAAATTTGAATTTGTTGTAACTGTATAAAAGTGCAAGCTTAGTTTTAACGCCAATAAATCGATTGGATAGTGAAAAGATGCGATGGGACCCAACGCTATCCCAGCACATAGTAATTTTACTCAACACTAATGCATAATGCAATAATGAAAGATCCAATTATTCCAAAATCATTTAAACCATCTAGCTCACTCACAAATGATTTCAAAAATGAAGAAGTAACGATTTAGTTTTAGTTCAAATCATAAAACATACCCGTGTAATTGTNACAAAAAAAAAAAAAAAAAAAAAAAAAAAAAAAAAAGCAGAAACAATTCATCAATCAACCGTTTATGTCCATAAAAGATTTAGCTTTCATGTATGCTTTGTTCATATCTTTCCTAAACCTATCCACATCGAGTCTAACATCTTGCTCTTTTAAATAAACCTTCATTTTAGTCACATTCCAATCCATTCCTCTAAAAGCTATAGGATCTCTCAAAACCAAATCATCTCTACTATACTTATCTATCAAATTAAACTACTCTCTTCCACATTCACCCGATACTCAATATACTTCAACTTCATCGCCTTAGCCGGCGCCTCATAGCACGTTTTGGCGGCCCAACCTAACCCAATCGGAACAACCTGGACAAAGACTGAGCCGGGTCTAAGAAACAACAAATGGGTTAGTGCTGCACCATGAACACCAACCATCACGTGGCTCGACTTTATAAGTTTATACGCTTCTTTCAAACTCGTCTTTTTCGTTGGTCTAAATGTCACTACATCGAACCCGACATCTTCAAGCATCTCTCTCATCTCCTTCTCGTTTAACATCACCCGACCAATGTTGCCATATCGACTGACTAATATGAGACGAGGCTTGCTGGCTTTGATAGTGGAAAGGCTTGTGTTGAAGGCTTTGTCTAAGAAGTTCTGAAAGTCCACTAAAGATTTGGAGTTGGGTATTCGGGTTGGGTCTGCTATCATGGCCTCATGTGAAATGAGGCCCACAACAGCTGAAGGGAAACAATGTGTAACTGAAGCATTTTCTTTGTCTAGTAATAATATGGTTTTGTGTTTGCTAAACGCACCTAAAACATCCATGTATTTAGGCATCCACCACTCCTTAGGATTCACCACCACGAGGATAATATCAAGGTCGGGGAAATATGAATTGGCGGTAAAGAAAAGCGGAATCAAACCGTCGATGAAGTCGTGGTATATGCTCCCGGTGTAACCTCCGGCACTGAAGACAATCGCCGGCGAATCATGTGTTATGTCCCATGATCGGATCAGGGTCAGGTCCAATGGGCCTGGGGTTAGTGTTAGCTCTTTGATCGTAGACATGACCCAGTGCTCTCCTTTTCTTGGGTATGGCCTGATCTTCTCGACAAATGTGGAGAATGTGGGGTCCATGAGTGTGAAAGTTCCGGTTTTCGGGTCTAGATGACAGGAGCCGTTGATTGCGCAGACATCGTAGTTAGTGTGAGATCGGTCGCATGTGATTGTCGTTGAAGTCATCTCTTGAGGGGCCTGTTCGATTCTTCTGGATTCCCATGTTGGTTGTAACATGCCTTAAACAGTATGCATGAGAATTAATGTCATGTGAATCAAGCTATTTCCTATTTGTATGCATGCACATCTCTCTCAAACTACTTTCTTTTGATCTTTATAACTAAAAAAAGTTTGATAGATAAGTATAGTAGATATGATTTGGTTGAAGTTCGCTGGAGAAGAGAACAAGATACATAATAAGAACGGCGATCAAGGCAACTGCTGCCACCGAATAACTCTTCGAGTCCGACGTCGTTTTCATAACCATTATATCTCAGTGTCTACTTGTATAAACTGAAGTTATATATATATCCTTGAAGCTTTAAGTATTCTTCAATGGAAGAAGAGAGGAGAGGGAGGGGGGGAAGGGAGAAAACGTTGAAGTAATTTACTGGGTGAGGAAGATTCACAAAATGCAAAAGAGAGAGTATATAACATAATAACCCTTTTTTAATTGTCTACACTTAAAAGACTAATAATTTAATTAATCAAACCTCTAAATAAACAAAAAATATTCATTAAAGAGTCCCGAGACAAGCAATGCTGATGCATGTGAATACGAACATATAATTAAATAAGTAAATCTCAAACGGAGTGTATGTTTACAGGCTTTACAGACGTTTTTTTTTTTTTTTTGTAACGGCTATTCTACTCATTTATTTTTGTTTGCTATATCATAAACTTCGACATACCGAGCGTTATTTTTTGACGTTACAGACTTACAGTATCTATAATTTATTCACATTCATGGTTTTTCTATTCCAAACATAACATGATTAAACTATGAAATATTTATTTTTAAAATATATCACAAAAGAATAACTATTATATGATTTGGAAAAGAAAAAAAACAATATATCAAACATATACCCCCACTATAAAGCATGGTCTTATAAACAATAACGAACGAAGTTTACTCTTTAAACTTACTCGAATAAAGAAAAATTAAAATATATATATATATATATATATATATATATATATATATATATA
>OVBJ01001681.1:0-25293 GCA_900406535.1 Noccaea bulbosa | reverse complement strand
TCCATGTCTCGAGTCAACCAAATAACATAAATTTGGATTCACTCTATGTTTTTCACTCTTCGATATCTCCAAACTTTTTTTTGTTCCGTTTTAATTTGTTCATTTTTCTTCTTTTTGATCATGGCCACAACAATAATAATGAAGATCAACTCCATGATCTTCGGCTTCTTTCTCATGACAACAACCTTCACGATCACGATTTTCTTGTGTTGTTGCTCCTCTATGGACTTCAACTATATGTTATCTTTTGAACAGTGAATTCAATATCTTCATCTTGAACCCAGTCTACTTCATCATAATCATCAAATATTGGATATCCAACAATTTCTTTGTAAAATACTTCTTCAGTTTAAAGAAAGGAACTTTCATCTGAGAACGTTTAATTGCCTCTGATAAACATAGTATCCAAGGATCAAGTCTCAGATACCAATTGATGTTTAGGATCAAACTTTGAGTAATGTTTATGAAGACGATAAAATATGTAGAGAAATCTATGATGTACCCAACGATGACCTTTATGAAGGCGATGTCCTGTTTATATGGTGCTGTTTATAAAGATCTATTAATGCTAAAAACGTGAATGAAGATTGGAAGACATAATTTTTTGCCGACGATACATATGCACTGCATAATATCAGTTATTAAAATAATTAGGGTTTTCATGACTATTTATGTTATCTTATTGATAGCCTCTTACTGTTATAGTTTTATATTTTATGAAGACGATAAAATATGTAGAGAAATCTATGATGTACCCAATGATAACCTTTATGAAGGCGATGTCCTTGTGATCGTGTTTGTCTTAAAAAAGGTTCTTTTGTGAATCGGCAAGCATATATGGTGCTGTTTATAAAGATCTATTTAATGCCAAGAACGTGAATGAAGATTGGAAGACATAATTTTTTGCCGACGATACTTATGCACCGCATAATAACAATTATTAAAATAATTAGGGTTTTCATGACTATTTAGGTTATCTTATTGATAGCCTCTTACCTTTTCATGACATTTCAAGTTATCTTATTGATAGCCTGTTTTTAGTAGTTCTAGAAAGATCTCAACGACGTCAAGAATGTAGTTATTCTTATGTATTTTAAAACTAAATAAGATCATTGAATTTATCGAGCTTCCGTTACGTCATTGATTGATATAACTAAATATATAAACTATTATTTGTGAAGTGATTTTGAGGAATGTATTAAATAGAGATGTAAATGTATTAGATATATCATGTATGTAGAAGAATTTTCTGAATTTCTAATTTTAATATTTATCTTGTATGTTATTTATTAAAAAATCAATTAAACGATTATCAGAAAAAAATAATTAAACCATTTCATTAAAGGTATTTATGTCATTATATTTGTAAGAGTGAATGATATAGTTTCATTCTTCAAAATTATTTTTCAAATAATAATATAGATATAGATAGATTGGCCATAAAACATTTAACATCGATCGAAAAACCTAAAAAGATAAAATGATAAATAAAATAATTCTTAATAAAACGTTCCAATTGTCTCTTGGAAACTAAGAAAAAATAAATGTGTAAAAGGAAAAACCTTTTTATTGTATTTTTCTGTAACTGTAGTACTTTTATCTAAGAAAAAAACTTGGAAAAAAGAAAATATTACTACCAGATTATATTTAATTATTGCGAAACAATAAAATAATTTTTTGATTGAATTAAAACAACTAAAAGAATATAAATCTAATCAGAAAAGTACTAGAGATTTTAAACCTTTTTTCATGATAAGGAATTTTTTTTATTAGATATGAGGTATATTGTTTTCCTGAAATTGGAAAATCCGATATTTTGTCGGAATTAATAAAACAAAAGGTTGATTTTTAGGTCCAAAAAAGAAAAAACAAATACCTATATTTCAAAAGGAATTAAATCTTGGGTCAATCTAGAAAAAAGGAAATATTTGTATTAAAATCTTAAAAGGAGAAAAATTACATGTCACCAAAAAAAAGTCTCTTATTGAATTAAGAAAGCAAAAGGAAACAAAAAAACACACATATTTCAAAAGGAAAGAAATCTTGGGTCAATCTAGAAAAAAGAAAAGTAACCATTAAAATCCTAAAAAGATAAGGATTAGATATGGCCATCGNCCATCGACTGTATAAATAGATAGGGTATGACACTCTTGTTCCTTACAACACTAACTCCAAATAATCTCTCTGATCTCTCTTCTTTGGTTGTCTTGGGAGGGAGAATCATTCTTGAGTTTTTTCTTGGCTTCCGTTTTCTTTCCTTAGGTTTGTTCTTCATCTTCTTCACATATCCACTGTTTTTCGGCAAGTCCAGTTTCTGAATACTTGTTGAGAACTTTGTATACTTCCATAGGCATTCAAGCAGAAAAAGTATATGGAAATGATACAAATTTCCCACCCGTATCCAGATTCTGGACTTTCTTCAAAACAAAGGCCCATGAAGAAGATGAAACCCGAGGGAAGAAAAGGGAAACAAAGTAGAAACTCAAAAATGATTCCATGTCTCGAGTCAACCAAATAACATAAATTTGGATTCACTCTATGTTTCACTCTTCGATATCTCCAAACTTTTTTTTGTTCCGTTTTAATTTGTTCAGTTTTCTTCTTTTTGATCAAGGCCACAACAATAATAATGAAGATCAACTCCATGATCTTCGGTTTCTTTCTCATGACAACAACCTTCACGATCACGATTCTCTTGTGTTGTTGCTCCTCTATGGACTTCAACTATATGTTATCTATTATTCCCTTTTCATTTATCAAGCACATTTGTTTAAAAAAGTGGAATCTTTGTTGCATGGTTTCAAGATAAGGTCGATTGTATAAACTAGATATATATCCAAAAATTAGTACTTATTAATATTTTCTATAGGAAAAATACACATTTCGACTTGATAAATGTTACAGAGATCTACGTAAGAAAAACATCTGCACTTGGCTCTTGTCCTGTAATGTCTGTTTATAATAGCTATATACTTGCAGCCCGAACAAATCTACAGTCTCAGTTGCAAATGATCATTCTCATTCATATAACTCTTGAGGATCTCTGTAAATTAAATTGTTGCCGCTTATTACATACTCAATACCACTTGAACCGTAGAACGTAAAAACATATAGTTTTGAGTCTCTATATATATTATCAGTTTTAACCTTTTTCTTTTCTTTCATCTTCGCAGAAACGGTGGAAGAATTCAAATCATATCACAAAATATCTCACTTGTTCAAGATAGACAACTTCTCTTTACTCAAAAAGTATCATGTCAAAATGGTTGAATGAAAACTTAATCAAACTAATTAAGCGTAGTTTGAAAAACAAACTCGTTTCTGAAACAGAATGAGTGTTTTCCAAACTCCAAACTGGTATTTTTAAGAAACATGTTTCTTTCCGTTTCCCAAATACAAAACAGACCTTAAACGGTGTTTCCATCCAACTTAGATCCTAATGAAGTAATGAAATTTTATTAATTGATTTACACTACTCTACACAACCCAAAAAGAAGTAGTTATTGCACCACTTGGAACAAGAGCAAAGAAATATGATAATTAATTTTCAGAGTGTAATCCAAATATAGTATCATACGAATGTATCAAAAATGTGTTCCGAAAGACATACCATCCAATTCTATTAAATCATACTAAATTAGGTGTGCGAAAAATCATATCCGACATAGGCAAAACAAAAAGAAAATAGGAAAACGAAATTTGTGAAAGGAATAGAAAAGTCAGGAATTGGCGTTAATAGTTATGGTTTTGGGATTTCTCCTTCCTCTCTGTCAAACCTTAATATTTTTTGTATTTTCTTGTTTTGTTTGTTTGCTCGTCGGACAAGCTGTCCGGTGATTCTTGTATAAGCAACAACAAAAGAGAAAGGTAATATTTGTTAATTGCAAACGAAGAGGTTACGGTTTCTCTATACAAACCGTGACCATGTCGACTTGATTGAAGATTCAATTTTCATTTGTTTTGATTTAAACCAAATCATCATTACTACTTGCAACATCTGAATATCAGGAGCGGCGTTTGCTACGCCTAGGAGGAGGGAGTTGTGGAACGTTGAAAAAGGTAACGTAGAAATTAATTGTGCATTTGTTTTATATAGAGATTCTTTGAATAGAGTTAAACCTTTGAATTCTGACGTTTCAGATGTGTTTTTAGAATGACTAAAATCTGTTTGTCTTCTTTTTTTTTTGTGATAAGAAAATGCGTTTCAATGTCCCAGATTTCATCACCAATTCGATTCATAGAAGTGTGATTAGGAAGAGCTTTATAAACCTTAACACAAACAAATCTTGGAATTCTTACGTTCAAATCTATTACAATGCATTTAACAAGTGTTACAATGTTCAACTTTTAACCTATATTAATTGGGAAAAACTATATTAACCTTTCTTGGTACAAATGGGATTATGTCTCTGGATTTGTTGGTGAGGTCTGGCATTAAAAGCTCCTCTTTATAACTGTTATTTAAAACCCAAAAAACACCTGAAAAAAACAAACAAAAGAACTATATAATTTTCGTACAAACCCTAAATCAGATTCATATAGTTGCGTTTTAAAATTTAATATTGGATCTTATCAAAATACACACTTTCGATAACTCTGCATTTTGTTTGTTCAGTTTTCAAAGAAAAACACTATTCTAGGTTGTGTAACTTTTTTTTTTATCATGGTTTCTTGAATTCTACGTCAACATCATCTATAATACTTTCACAACAAAGCAACACTAGATCAATATTATTGAGACAATTATGGTACAGGAAAATTTAAATCCCCAAAAGACAATACAAAACCAAGAGGATTTTGAATATGATGTGATATGAATCTATACACTTTCTTAAGCGTCACAGACAAAATAAGTTCAAAATAACAAACAAAACAGTAAATTATACTTTGACTTTTACAAAAATGAATGCATATACTGTCTTCATATTATTCTTCAATATCTTATTTCTTGAAGTTTTTCTTGTATGCAGAAAAGAGAAGATGTCAAAGCCTCCCTCCTCAACGAATCAACAAGAGATGAATGATCCAGAGAAAGCAGCACAGACGATCGCACGTCTCATCGAGCAACTTCATGGCAAGAAATCATCATCGCAAGAGAAAGAACTCAGCACCGCTCGGCTTCTAGGTCTAGCCAAAGCTAAAAAAGTGTGTAGAAAGATCATTGGACGCAACGTCAACGCCATGTCTTCCTTCATATCACTTCTCAGGAACGGAACCTTTCCAGCAAAACTCAACTCCGCTTCAATCCTAACCGTTCTTTGCAAAGACGAAAACATTCGTTCTAAAGTACTTATAGGCGGGTGCATCCCTCCGCTGCTTTCACTCTTGAAATCTGACTCTGTGGATGCAAGAAGAGCTGCTGCTGAAGCTATATACGAAGTTTCCTTGTGTGGAATGGATGATGATAATGTTGGTACTAAGATATTTGTCACGGAAGGCGTGGTACCGAGTTTGTGGGATAAGTTAAAGACGAAGAAGAAGCAGGACAAGACAGTTGAAGGGTATTTGGTTGGAGCTTTGAGAAATCTTTGCGGCGATAGAGATGGATTTTGGACGGTAACGATTGAAGATGGCGGGATCGATATCATCTTAAAGCTTCTACAGTCTAGTAGCCCGGTAACTCAATCAAATGCAGCTTCTCTCTTAGCTCGTCTCATAAGGATTGTCACTTGCAGCATCTCAAAGATAGTAGAGTCAGGTGCTGTGCAAGTTCTTGTTCAGCTTCTAGGTGAAGAAAATGATGTTTTCGTGCGAGCAAGTGTAGTCAATGCTATAGAAGCCATCACATCAAAGTCGGAAGAAGCTAAGAACGTGGCTAGAGATTGGAATGGGGTACACCTTTTGATCGGCGCAGTGGTTGCTTCGTCTAAAGAGTCCGTCGATGAAGAAAACGAACGCGTTTTACAGAGTTATGGCACACAAGCTTTAGCTAACTTATGTGGAGGAATGTCTGCTTTGATAGTGTTTCTTGGAGGTTTATCATTATCTCCACGCCTCACCGAGCCCGTCGCTGATATTCTTGGAGCTCTTGCTTATGCTCTGAGGAAGTTTCAGCTAACTTGTGATAATGATAGAGAAACGTTTGATCCAAAACTAACAGAAGGAGTACTTGTGAAACTACTTAAGCCTCGAGATACTCAATTGGTCCAAGAACGTATCTTGGAGGCTATGGCAAGTCTATATGGAAACGTTGATGTATCGGAATCACTTGACAATGTGGAGGCTAAGAGGGTTTTAGTCGGCCTAACAATCTTGGCCACAGCCAGTCCACGTGAGAAGATGATAATCTGTTTGTCAAATTTATGCAAATATGAGAACGTTTGGGAAGCTATTGGGAAGAGAGAAGGGATACAGATTCTCATACCGTTTCTTGGTTTGTCCAGCGAGCAGCATCAAGAACTGTCCGTCGAGTTCTTAGCAATCTTGACTGATAAAGTAGAAGAAAGCAGATGGGCTGTAACTTCTGCAGGCGGGATTCCTCCGTTACTTCAGATACTAGAGACCGGTGTGTCTCACAAGGCGAAGGAGGACGCGGTTCGCGTCCTATGGAACCTGTGTAGCCACAGCGAAGAAATCCGCGTCTGCGTTGAGAAAGCAGGAGCTATTCCTGCACTCTTGGGGCTACTAAAGAACGGTGGACCAAAATCTCAAGAGATTTCAGCAAATACGCTTCTGAAACTGATCAAAACCTCTGATCCAAGTGTTATAGAGCAAGTACAAGCTCTGTTTCTCGGAGATGCTCCTAAATCAAAGACTCATTTGATAAGAGTTTTAGGCCATGTTCTTGCATCGGCTTCGTTGGAAGAGTTTGTAACCAAAGGTTCTGCAGCGAATAATGGATTAAGGTCTCTTGTTCAAAGACTTGCTTCATCGAACGAGAAGATGAAAGATAACGCAGCTTCCGTCTTGGCTGATCTATTCACTTCAAGAAAAGACCTTTGTGGTGGTCTTGGATTCGATGAGAATGATAATCCATGCACAAAGCTTTTAAGCGGGAACACTCACGCTGTTGCGACGCAGTTAGCTCACGCCTTAGGCTCTCTATCAAATCCAACAAAGAAAAAGAAGAAGTTATCAGGTCCAGAAGCCGAAGTGATCAAGCCATTGATAAAGTCAGCGAAAACAAACCCGATAGAGTCATCAGAGGATCCTATATCCACTCTTGCTAACCTTCTTTCAGACCCGAATATCGCAGCTGAAGCATTAGATGATGATGTTGTTTCTGCTTTGACAAGAGTACTAAGAGAAGGAACACTGCAAGGTAAGAGAAATGCTTCACAAGCTCTTCATCAGCTACTGAAGCATTTCCAGGTTAATGATGTGTTCAAAGGAAACGACCAATGTCGATTCGCTGTTCCTGAACTCATCGATCTCTTGAACGCAACAGACCTGAACAACAACGCTTTTATCGACGTTTTAGAAGTACTCTCTTTGCTTGCCAAAGCTAAATATGGTGCTAACTTGTCACATAACCCTTTCTCTGCGTTCACTGAAGCTCCTTCGAGTTTAGACTCTCTTGTCCGCTGTGTAGCTGAAGGTCATCCTATGGTGCAAGATAAAGCAATCGAGATTTTGTCTCGCTTCTGCAAAACACAGTTTGTCTTGTTAGGTGAAGTTTTGGTCACACGGTCAAAATCAATTTGTTCGTTGGCTAACAGAACAATCAACTCATCAAGCCCTGAAATCAAAGTAGGAGGAGCTATGTTGCTTGTTTGTGCAGCAAAGAAGGACAAGAAATTATGCACGGAAGCAATTGACCGATCAGGATATACAAAAAGCTTAGTAAGCGCTCTTCTTGATATGTCAAAGCAGAGCTCTAACTGTTCCTCATACAGAGTTGAGATTCAAAGACCAAGATCTTACATCACAAGCAATTTATGCTTAAAGATCGATGACTCCGAAACAGTTGCTCCAGTTTCTGTTCTGGGAAGCACAGTCTCCATGTGGCTACTCTCCATATTTTGCTCGTCCCATTCCAAGAACAGACATGCTATAATAGAAGCAAATGGACTTGAAATTATTGCAGAGAAACTTCAAAGATATAACTCCAACATACAGGTAGATAAGTATACTCACTAGCTTTTTACTACTTGTTTTTCTCTAAAGTATTGTTGTTGCTGAGTTATGATCTTGAAATTTTGCAGGATAGTACAACGGATTCAGAGGAGAAATGGATTGCTATATCATTCCTAGCTGTTTTGTCGCAGGAACCGAACGTTGTCTCATCTCCAGTAACAGCAAATCTTGTGCCAGCTCTGTCTCTTTTCATGCAATACGATCGGATGATTGACGGATATTTTGCTGCACAAGTGTTGGCAGCGTTAGTTCGTCACAAGAACGATAAAATCATTGCAGAAATCATGAATTCAGATATCGTAGAATCTCTGATAAACTCGGTTGGGAATGCAGAATCAGACACAAGAAGCTTTGGTGCCTTAGCTGAAGAGCTATCTCTGCTACAAAACCCTTGTGAGGCAACTTTGGAGGCACTCTTTGACGATGAAAGACTAAGACATAGTTCACTTACCGAGAAATGCATTCCTTTGCTTGTGAATCTCTTGAAGCCAAATGCAAGTAAACAAGGAGCCTTTCCGGTAGCTGTTCGGCTTCTGAGTCGTATCGCAGAGTGCGGCGATTCAAATAAACTACTAATCGCCGAAGCTGGAGCTCTGGATGCTCTAGCGAAGCACCTTTCTCTAAGCCGTCAAGATTCAACTGAGTTCATTGTCTCTGAGCTATTAGGATCACTCTTCCGCTGCTCAGAAGTCACACAGCACAAAACAGCTATAAGCTCCACGAAACAGCTCATAGGAGTTCTTCATATTGCTGGTAGAAGTACCCGCTACAGCGCTGCAAGAGTGCTCCGCGAACTTTTTAGCTTTGAGCACATCAGAGACTCTGAACCAGCATGGAAAGCGCTTTCTCCTCTTTTTGAAATGTTGAATACTACGTTGGACAGTGAAAGAGAAGCTGCTTTAACAGCTTTAGTAAAGCTAACAATGGGGAAAAGTCCGAGGCCAGATATTCTTAACCGTCTTGAAGGAAACCCACTGGAGACCATGTACAAAATCTTATCTTCAGATAGTTCATCGCCTGAATCCAAGACAAGTGCTGCGAGGATATGCGCGTTTATATTCACCAACGAAAGTTTAAGAGAAAGCTCGTCTGCTGCAGACTGCGTAGTACCTCTATTATCGCTTATCCGGTCAGGAACAAGCACTGCTGTAGAAGCCGGGATGGTTGCACTTGACAAACTCTTGGATAGCAAAAAGTACTCGGAAGTCGCAGAGGGACATGACTGTGTGAATCTCTTCTTTGGCTTTGTGGCTTCCGGAAACTATATGATCAGCGAGTCTGCGATTTCTTGTCTTGTGAAAATGGCTAAAGACAAGACTCCGCGTAAAATCGACCTGATTAAAATGGGGATAATCGAGCAGTGCCTTGGCCAACTTACCACATATCCTCCAAGTTCTTTGTGTTCAGCAATCGCAGAGCTTTTCAGAGTTTTGACCAACGTTGGCTCTGTAGCTAGAAGCCAAGAAGCGGTGAAAATGGTACAGCCGCTGCTCTTGATTTTGCTTAGACAAGACTTGGATTTTCAAGGCCAGCTCGGCGGTTTACAGGCGATTGCAAACATCTTGGAGAAACCAATGGTTCTTGAATCATTAAAGATCTCAACTTCAGCAATCATTACGCCATTGATACCGTTACTCGACGCCGAAGCTATAGCGGTCCAACACGCAACCGCAGAGCTACTCACTTCTCTATTCCAAACGCAACGTTTCCAAGAAGAGATCATGACCAAAGATCTCATCGCTCCTCTTGTGAAACTCGCGGGGATCAGAGTAAGAAACTTGCAAGAGATAGCGTTGACGGGTTTAGAGAGATCCTCGGTTACATGGCCGAAAGAGGTAGCAGACGCCGAAGGAATTCAAGAGCTCTCCAAAGTTATCATCGACGAAGATCCTCATCTTCTTGTATCTATATGGGAATCAGCAGCTTTCATACTCTGCAACATTCTCAGATTCAATCCAGAACACTACTACTTTTCAGTAACCGTACCAGTTCCTGCGAAAATGTTGTTCTCAACAGCCGAAGGCACGGTGATCATGGCCATCGACGCACTGATCATCCGGGAGAAGCAAGATTCATCAAGCGTTCTGGAAATGGCTGAATCCGGTGCGCTGGATGCGCTCCTCGATCTACTGAGATCGCACCACTGCGAAGAGCTTTCCTCAAGATTACTCGAACTGATCCTCCGCAATCCAAAGGTTAGAGAGACGAAGATCTGCAAGTTTGTCATCACTCCCTTGTCAGAGTACATACTAGACTCGGAGACAAGATCAGAATCCGCAAAGCTTCTCGTGGCAATGGCTCTCGGCGCCATTTCTCAGCACGAAGGACTCTCTAAAGCCACGGATTCGGCGTTAGCGTGCCGTGCGCTAATCAGCTTGATCGAGGGAAAGCCAAGCGATGAGATGCAAATGGTTGTGATGTGTGCTTTGGGAAACTTTGCAATGCATAGTAGAACAAGCAGGAAAGCTATGGCGGAAGCTGGTGGTGTGAGCTTGGTTCAAGAGATGCTTAAAACTTGCAATCCAGAAGTCTCTACTCAAGCAGCTCTAATGATCAAATCTCTCTTCTCTAATCATACACTGCAAGAGTATGTCTCTAGTGAAATCATCAAATCTCTAACAGGTAAGTTTCCGAATTTCGAAATCTCCGTTTTCGTTTATAAATCCGATGCTTAACTCACCTTTCGATCGCAGGTGCGATGGAGAGAGAGCTTTGGTCGACGGCGATGATAAACGTGGAAATAGTGAGAACGCTAAACGCGATTCTCGCGACGTTTCCCAAACTCCGAGCGTCGGAGGCGGCAACCGAATGTATCCCTCACCTAATCGGAGCTTTGAAATCCGGCGACAAAGAAGCGAGAGACTCGGCGTTGGATACGATTTACACGCTAAGGCAGTCGTGGATAACAATGCCGACGGAGACGGCGAGGTCTCAGGCGGTTTTAGCGGCAGAGGCGATTCCGGTGATTCAGCTGATGATGAAATCGAATACCCCGGAGGGAAGCTTCCACGAGAGAGGAAACAGCCTCTTGAATTGCTTGCCGGGAAGTTTGACGGTGGCGATCAAACGCGGTGATAATCTGAAACGCTCAATGGGTAACACAAACGCGTTTTGTAGCTTAATCATCGATAATTGCCCCACCAAGAAAACCAAGGTACGTTCGGTTTGATCTAGTTTAATTTGGTTTAATTCAGTTTAGTTCGGTTTAATTTAATTGAGCACGTTTCGATTATGTTTAATTTGATTGGTTGCGGTTTGAATCGGTTCAATTTTAAATATATTAACCGGAAAAACTTCCACATGTTTTGGTTCAGGTTGTGAAACGCACGAGCTCACCGGTTTGGAAGGAATCATTCACATGGGACTTTCAACTTCCTCCAAGAGGACAGTTTCTTGAAATCGTTTGCAAATCAAACAACATTTTCCGCAACGTATGTTTTACATTTCCCATGTTTGTTATCTTTTTATTTGAATCTTTCACTAACTATTCTTGATTTTGTTGCAGAAAAATCTTGGTAAAGTGAGGATCCCAATCGACAAAGTGTTAACAGAAGGGAGTTATAGTGGAAGTTTCAAACTAAGTGACGAAAACAAGAAAGATGAATCTGATAGAAGTTTAGAAGTCGAGATTGTATGGTCAAATCAAACATTTTGATATCCATAAAAGGTGTTCTAAATACTCTTATTTAACCTAACTATGTTCTACGTTTATTCTTGAATTTCATGGTTACTCAAATGCGTATATGTAAAGCTCAAACTGTATAAAGTTAAGTCCTATGTATAGTACTGGAAAAAAAAAAATTAATGTGTTGATAGAAAAGAAAGTTATAAGAAAAACCATCATCAAATTTAACTAATCTGAACAATTTTAATAATAAGTAAAATTCCCGAAGTTTTTAGGCCAATCTTTTCGCAAACTATGATGATCTTCCAAATAGAAGAGTTCAACTTCTAGATATGACATTTGAATGGGACATAATTAACCAAGAAGAAAACCAATTGGCTTAAGAATTTTCATGACATGAGAATTTGCACCTAGTTCTAGTCAACATCCAAATACACCATTTGGATCCAAAACAAACTATAATAAACTATAATGTTCATAACGAGATTTACTAAATTTTCAACAATGTAAACAAACTTTGAACTAAATCAAAAGTAAAAATATGGAAAAA
Organism: Noccaea bulbosa; assembly: GCA_900406535.1. NCBI lineage: Eukaryota > Viridiplantae > Streptophyta > Magnoliopsida > Brassicales > Brassicaceae > Noccaea > Noccaea bulbosa. The sequence continues at coordinate 13,042 of OVBJ01001681.1, read as the reverse complement.
AACTAAATGATAAGAAAAATCACAAATAAAAGGAAAACGAACTCAATGTTAGATCGAGAAACGACTCATAAACGCATATGATTAAACTATACAAAAAGTAAGTACTCCAATTATCTCTTAACTTTTGTTTGTTTTATATGTGATGGGAACGATCAACCCCACCTGGGTCGATCGTTCTATGAACTATCTCTAAACACGCTTGAAAGCTTCACGTTTCATGAGCTGAAGCACTTGGATGGAAAGTCCACTCGGTGCCTGCGTCGCTTACTGACAAAGAATTCCATGAATGGAGCCAAAACTATAGATCCTAGAGTCACTGGGTAGACAAGAGTTAGATAGAAGGGTCTTATGATATACTCGGCGGCGCCGTCATCTGAAACCGGAAATGTAGTGACGAATGTTGCAAGCTTAGCGATGGCTAGAGCAATAGAACCATAGAGGAGGACCTTCCACATGGGGAGTCCAACTATGAGGATCATGATCACATATAAAGATGAGAGGAAGGCAATTCCATTGAGAACGTAAAAGTAAAACGCAACGTAGAAAGGCAGGCATTACCATCTCCCCAACATGGTGACTATTCAAAAGGAATATACTGACGTGGCTCCATGATTAAGTTTGGTGATGACGTGGCAGCTTCAGAGTACTTTTAAAAAAACTGATGTGGGTAGCGTCATCAGAATGGCCGGAGAGTTATCGACAGAATGTTGCTGGTTGATATTTTGCTTTCTGAGAAAGGTTGGTTCTACTTGGTGACATTGACTTCGAATTATCCGTCGGAGATCTGTCTGGTTATGAGAAAGAAAGGCTACGCGTCGAGGATCGTGGTTCAGAGATCGACAGACAAAGAGAACCTTCTCATCCTCAAGTTCTGGAAAGTCAAAGATGAGGAGAGCCTGGAGAAGGAGACATCTTCAGAATCGTTTGTGTCGCAGTTCTCGAGAACTTTGTCATCGTTTATGGAGAAACGATGGCGATGATTTTGATAAAGATGGTTTCATCTCACAAACATTCTTTGTTACAGTAATGTTCAACTTGGGCAATCTTCTGTAAACACTCCTTTTAGACTTGAATTTTCTAACAGTTCGATTTCTATGAAAACCCGGTTTTGTGTTGGTCTATGCAAAACCGTATTTTGATTTAGTAATATTAACCTGTGCAATCGAACCAACTAACCGACATTTATTGAAAATTAATTTTAACCGACATCTACAAACGAGCCCGCCCGAATTAAACCGGAAATTCGTATGGTTGTAGCCAGTTTCGAGTGACGACGTGGCTGAATAAGAGTGGACGTTCACGTAGAAAACCAGCGACAAACGTCATTATAGACTTCTCTCGTTAATTTACCAAAATACCCTTGGTCTTACAAAGGCGTTCAAAGGGTAGCTTAGGCATGTACATATAGCCTATAAATGTCTATAAATGTCTATAAGCTAACTAGGCCTGGGCATAAAAACCGGACCCGAAGACTCGACCCGACCCGAAATGACACAAATATCCGCACAGATCCTATACTTCTATACCCGAAAGAACCGGAACCGAACTGGAACCGAACCTGGAACCGAATGAGTACCCAAAATATCCAAAATATAATTATATTCTTAAAAATATTAGTTTTTTTTTTTTAACATCTGATTTTATTAATATTGAAATAAATGTAAAAATACATAATAGAGAACATAAAATAAAAAGAACATCCAGACGATGAGATAATAACAATAGATCAAACGAAGTGAAACTTGAAGATGTTGTTGCTTGAGAGGTCTTCATGGTTAACAGAGGTCCAACTCTGTTAAATTCTTTGGGAATTTTGACATTTTGTCCCAATGTAAATACCAATTTCCTTTGTTGTATTACATTGGCCATATCCCAAGCTGGATCTATTGATAGTCTGTGTAGAATCCAATATATTGATTCTTCCATCATAAATAAAGATTGAGATATCTAATTTTCAACGACTCTAAGAACGTCGCCATATAACAAAGAGAATACATCTTTGAATCGCCGTCGTTTCCATGGGTGTCCATGATTCCAGCGACGATGCCAAATAGATACTCCATTTGTTCTGAAAATCGATCTTCTGCCATTAGTGTTGAAGCCTTGTCCACCATATTACAATGGCCAGAAGTGATCGAATCTCATCTTCTTATCCCGTACCTTTCTCTGTATAACTGATTTTCCAGGATCCCAGATTCGCCGACCAATACACCAATTGACTATTTGGATTTTATAACTGATCCCTGCACCAGATCGGTATCCGAAAAGTCTAGATCTAAGGTGTTTTCTCCATCGGGAGTTACACACCAAAATCACATCGCAGAAGCCCACAAATGCCGCTACAGAGATGGATGATGTCGTCGAAAAACCAGCAGGAAACTGCCCCTCTACGCCATCAGATCGGAAAACCGGCCTCCAGAATTTGAATTCGGGAAGACGGTGGACAAAAGGCCGGAATTCATCGGAAAAACCGCTGAGAGATGCTACGGGATCTTCCCGAACGGCGATTGGAATGATCCCCTTTCCTATTGCCATAACTTCCACGGTGGAGATAGATGATGCAGTAGCAGAACTCCCAAACAACCTTTCCCCGCCGACATCAAAACGGAAATCAACTCTCGAGGAGAGGAAGAAAAACACGAATTGTCGTAATAACCGACAAAGAAACACCCAAACTAATAACATTCTCAAAGAAGAGATGCAATTAGACCATAGATTTCGAATAATAGAGAGAAGAAATCTATAAACTAAAAATATTAGTTATATTTACTTTTAAAATAACCAAAATATTCAAAATTACAATTATAAACCAAATATATTAGTTATATCTAGCACAAAATAACCTAAAAACTAATACATCAGAAAATCTTTAGTTATATTTGTTAATAATTTATATGTTTTGCAAAATAGAACTCAATTTTTTAAAAAAATAATTCATTTTTCATTTTAATTTTATCTTTTATTGCTAAAGTGTGGGTATCCGGAACCGACCCAGGCCCGAAAGGAACCGACCCGAGATTGTAGCGGTTCCTATTTGGATAAATAATTCATATATCCGTTAGACCCGAAACCGAAAGAACCGACCCGGAACCGACCCGAGTACCCATTATGCCGGGCACTAGTCTCAAATAGTCTTACTAGAGAAAAAAAAAAATCATAACTGGTCGCATAAAATCTAGCTTAGTCCCAATAATAGCAGTAATAACCATTTTGCCATTAATGAATATGACTCAACATTAAAATAAATTGTAATAAAAATTGAAAATTCAACCAATGAGAAAAGGTGAGAGAAACAGATAAATTGGGCCCATCTAATTTGTTTCTGCGTGAAAATCAAGCTCTCCTCTATAAATTTGTTTTCATCTTCTTCATCAACTCTACCTCCACCATTGAAGGCCACATTCAAGCTTTAGCTTCGAATTTATGGTGCGTTTAAATGCATTGATTATATAATTAGCTCTGATTTTAGAATCATCCGGGCATCCAAATCATTTTGATTATAAATCTAAATCCTCAAATTAAGATATTGGAATCTCTCATGCATTAATAGTGTTGATTACTATTGTTAATCTGTCAATTAGAGGAGAAATTGAATTAATTCGGAGGAGAATGAAAATAATAATTTTATTGTCTGCTGTCAAATCGACTCACATGAGACACGTGATACTTTAATTTTAATTTTAATTTTATTTATCCACTGCCAAATTTACACATAGTTGTAACCAAGTTGTCAGTTATACTCATCTCTGAACAGTTGTACTTACCTTAATCTTCATAATTTTTAGTTATACAAGTAACTATAAATAATATTTCAACATTCTCTACGTAATGATGTAATCAAATTCTTAAAAACACATTGTTAACATATTTCTCCTCTTTATATGGTATTCATTAACAAACTAACCATGAAACTATAAGGTGGATAAAGTTAACTTTTGATTATAGTGAAAACTTTTTTCAACAAAACTTCATTTATGAGATAAATATATTATAAGTTATGTTTTATGTTCATTGCTCTCATTAACTTTATGTTTTTTTTTAATAAATTCAATTTTTACTCAATAAAACAAAATTTTATAAAATTTATTAGGGAAAATAGAACTAATACACCCAAAATTTTTAATAAACAATAACTACACAATAAAATAGGAAATTACGTACGTGATGGGAGCATCATCACGTTTAAACATCTGTTTTTAAGAAGTCGTTTTTAACATCACGTTTTTAAGTAACCTCATGTTTTCATTTCCTTTATGGACCATCATTACAGAAGTCGTTCTCGGCGAAGAACAACGAAGGATTTTCCGGTGGGTTTGAGCCGCAACATGGTCTTGTGACGTTTATGGAGAAATCGATGGAGAAATTGATGACGTGTACGGTGTACCCTTTGCTTACCTTGAAAACCTTCGAGGATGGCTTGATTCACCGTGTGTGCGGATTTGAGGTAAGGACATGTCTCGTAAAAGTGCATCTGGAGAGTATCGGAGAGAGAGTGGCTTGATGCCGATTCATTTCACTATCTCTCTTTTTTTTTCTTTTCTTCCTCTTCTCTTTTTCCATTTGATTCTCCGACTCACACAAAGAGTTTGAGATCCCGAGTTCTCAATTATGATGTCTTCGAGACAAAAAATGTTAAGAAGAAAATAAAGAGAAACGACCAAAGCTCAAGCATCAGTGTCTTGTCTTCTGTTGGAAAAAACAGAAGAAAAAAACATAAGAAAATGTCTTGTAATAATGGAATGTCTTTTTCCCCTTCAAATTTCATGATCCAAACCTCTTACGAAGACGATCATCCTGCCGGGCCTGAGCCCATGCAAACAATTCTTAGGAATTGGGCCACAAATTTTTTTCTTCACAATTTATTGCCCATTTTTTTGAAAAACAAATTTTAGCTTACAAATAGGCCTCATTTTTAAATATGGATTAGGACCACCAATATTTCAGACCCGGGCCTTATCAATCTCCATCTCATGCACCTCTACTTCCTTCTTGCTCTTCACCTCAAGATCTCCATGGTATACACACATACACACACAAACATTTAAAACTGATCTCTTATGTCTTCGTAAGCTTTGTTTTGCTCTGTTTTCAGGATTTGCTTCGTTTCTAGGTAAAAGTGTTAAGTTACATGGGCTTCTAACACAAAACCAATTGGCAATGAATAGAGTGGCCCATGCTCTTTATATATTACTTAAGATCCTTTCCAACTTCCGATGTGGGATATATTCCCTAATACGCCCCCTCGAGACAATGGCTCTTTGGGGCTTTGGATCGACAGCACTAGTTTTGGGCATGATCGATGATTGGACCAACTTTGGGTCGGATCGGGTTGGATTGCGTGGATCGGGCTCTGATACCATGTTAAATTACATGGACTTCTAACACAAAACCAGTTGGCAATGAGTAGAGTGGCCCATGCTCCTTATATATTACTTAAGATCCCTTCCAACTTCCGATGTGGGATATATTTCCTAATAAAAAGATCTCCGATAGAAGGGTGTTGTGATTTAGAACCAGGGAACAATATGAACGGAGAAGAGGATTATTCAGATGATGTATCTCAAATGGGAGAGAAGAAGAGGAGATTGAACATGGAGCCAGTGAAGACATTGGAGAAGCATGTCGAGCTTGGAAACAAACTTGAACCGGAGAGGAAAATGCAGTTGGCTCGTGCCTTGGGTTTACAGCAAAGACAGATCGCGATTTGGTTTCAGAACAGAAGAGCTCGCTGGAAAAAAAGTGCATCTTGCCGCCTTGGATGACGAAACCGTCATGGAATATGGAGATTGCCTCACTTGACGATTTCTGGAATCGAGCCACATGTCCTTTTTTAGGTCACACAAAAGATGGGTAATACTGTGATTTGGCAGTAATATTTAAAATAAATGTTAAAGAAATTATGTGTTATAACGGGGGTAAACGAGAATCAATTTTCTCTAGTAAGACCACACGAGGCATTGTTCCCATTATGCCCAGGCCAGCTAACCAAGCCAAATCCAAAACGCAAATCGATAGCCATCTCATAAGAGAGAAGCGAGAGAGAGAACAATTCCACTCTCCCTTTATAAGCACCGATTTACAAATCTCTTTCCCTCTCTAATTCTCAGATCTCTGTATATATTTAAGCTTCTCCAATTCGTTTTCTTTCGCCAAATCTCAACCGGGAATCTCGCCTACTCGTTTCCGACGACAAAACCCTAGATTTCGCGTCCAAATTGCTATCAAAAGGTCTGACCTTTTTTCCCTTCCTTCCTGCCATGGGTTTAATCGGTCGGACATGATTGTAACTTTTCATTACACCTGCGTTGGGTTTTTCGATCGGATCGTATGAGTTTATACCGGATCTTAAATAATCAGTTACCCTTTTGATGACATAATCTGATTATAGTATCTGCGTATTGCTCTGTTAAGCGTAATCTCTTGTGCTTTCTCGTCAGCTTGGACTGTCTCTATTGTCGTCTATTATCTTGTCTTGAGTTTTGCTTAGTTAATGTTTGTGGATTTGGTTTTGGAAATTAAAACTTGTCTATAGGATCAATACATCTGTTCTGACCCAAATAATCAAAAACCCCTTTTAATGAGACAATCTGATTATAGGATTGATGTATTGTAATCTTAAGCATATTCGCTTGTCAGCTTGGACCGTCTCGAGTGTATACATTACCTTGTCTGAGTCTTGCTTTAGTTTTGGTTTTGGTTTTGTGTGATTTTAGGCCTATGGCTGATACTCTACTCTTAAGCGTATTCTCAAAGTTAAGAGTAGTTGAGTGACCTGAGTCAATCGGGACATGTCATCGAGAATTGCTGAAATCCGGCTTGTAAGTTCGCATCGTGAGGTCTACGAGCCATGTGATGATTCATTCGCTCTGGTTGATGCACTGCTCGCTGATCGAATCAACCTGATAGAGCACAAACCAAAGATTTGTATGGAGATTGGATGCGGCAGCGGCTACGTCATAACCTCGCTTATTCTCCTCCTCAAGAACGAAGTCCCCGGTGTTCACTACCTAGCCACCGACACGAACCCGATCGCTGCAAGAGTGACGAACGAGACGCTACAAGCGCACGGAGTCGAAGCTGATGTCATCTGCACGGATATAGCTTCTGTTCTTGAGAAGAGACTCGCCGGCTCGGTCGATGTGATGGTGGTGAATCCTCCTTATGTTCCAACGCCGGAAGATGAAGTTGGAATGGAAGGCATTGCCTCTGCTTGGGCCGGAGGTGAAAACGGCCGGAGAGTTATTGACAGAATGTTGCCTGTGGTTGATGTTTTGCTTTCTGAGAAAGGTTGGTTCTACTTGGTGACACTGACTTCGAATTATCCGTCGGAGATCTGTCTGGTTATGAGAAAGAAAGGCTACGCGTCGAGGATCGTGGTTCAGAGATCGACAGACGAAGAGAACCTTCTCATCCTCAAGTTCTGGAGAGCCAAAGATGAGGAGAGCCTGGAGAAGGAGACATCATCAGAATCGTTTGTGTCGCAGTTCTCGAGATCTTTGTCATCGTTTATGGAGAAACGATGGCGATGATTTTGATAAAGATGGTTTCATCTCACAAACATTCTTTGTTACAGTAATGTTCAACTTGGGTAATCTTTTGTAAACACTCCTTTTAGACTTGAATTTTCTAACAGGTCGATTTCTATGAAAACCCGGTTTTGTGTTGGTCTATGCAAAACCGTACTTTGATTTAGTAATATTGTAGCGGAATACTAAGTGGAATTGGGCCAACAAATAATTAGTTCGTATCATTTTATTGTTTCAATAGCTGAACAAGTATTTGCTAATTTCTAGGGGCTTTCGGCCCATTATACGCATGTACGACTCGTTATTAAATTGGAATTTTCAGTTATTATGTAAGTTATGGGGCAAAAGTGTAAGTTTTGAAATGTAAAGGCATGTTTCCGAATTTCAACCTTTCCTGTTGTTTTCTCTTATTCCTCCGCCGTCGCCGTGAAAATCTTGGTCTGAGATTGAAGAAAATTGAAGCTTTCGCAGACTACCCAAAACTGCTTGCCCGATTCTCACCGTAGTTTCAGCGCTCGACATTCTCCAGACCTTTCACCTTTTCGGGATAGTCCTTAGTCTCCAGTGAGCAACTCTCGTCCTCTTTTTCTGTTGATCTATCTCATTTACTGGTTTCGCGAGTTTTTTATTTTTATTTTTTTTGGGTAGGAAGAGCCCATAGTTAATCTCAGGGTGTATTCCTGTTTAAGTTAATCGATAGTTAGGTCAGAGAATCGGCGCGTGGTCTTTCTCTTCTCCACGCCGACCCAACTTTTCTCCGCGACGCTTCGAGCGAAACGTCCGCAAGACGCTTCGACTTAGAGAGTGGGGGGCTATTGTTGGAGGTGGGCTTAGCACCCTTCCGTATGGGCCGGCCCGTATCAGAGAAAGCCCATCAACAGGAGGCCCGCCGAAGTGCCATCTTGAAGCCCGCCGAAGTACCAGTTAGAAATAGCAACCGAAGTGATGAACAAGAGGCCCGGCCCGCCGAACTGGTGGTGCAAAGCTCTATAAATAGCAACCTACTTCCATTTTTAGAAAGTCAGTTAGAAATTCGGGAAAGTTAGCTTAGACTTAAACACTGTCGTTTTGCTAAAGCTCTGCTCTTCCGAAGGAGTCTTCTAACCGATCGGCTGCCGAACTCAGCAACCTCTCGTTCGAGTTCGTCCTCCAATCGGCTGCCGAAGCTCTTCACTTCCTAACTCAAGGTCGTCTCTCGACCGATCTCATCTTACCTTTTATAAACGAAAGTCTTGGCCTCATTTCTTGTCTTCTTCCCCCCCTTGCCGAACTCGGTATCAACAGTAAGGGACAGTTGGCAACACTAACATGTGCTTCAAGTGTTTGCCATTTGCTTTTTTTTTAATCGCTTCGATCATTGTAGGAAATTCAGACGCTAATTCCTACTTATTTAGAGAAAAAAAAACTATGATATATTAGTTTTTTCTAAGTCAACACAAAACATAAACAAATAATAGAGATTTCTCAAATGCTAGTTGTTTCTTTATATCGGCAATTCAAAATAGGATTCAGGAGCTAAGAGAGACATTACGCAAAGCGTACGAATCTTCACATTTAGACTTCAGTTATATTGGATTTATAAAATCTCAACTAACAAAATATTCCAGGCTGGAAGAGAAATATTGGCGTACAAGAAGCAAAGTTCTTTGCTTCCAAGCAGAGGAGAATAATACCACCGATAATGGCAAAACGAAGAAAAAAGGAGTTTCTATAAAAGCACCACAAAGAGGTATATGCCAAAGCCAAACCTTATTTTTTTTGATAAAATGCCAAACCTTATTCCCATGAAGATCATAAGAAAAATAACACTTACATTAAAGCAGTCCTGGTGGTCTATATAAAGAAATAAGCATAAAATCTCATGGATTGCCTAGAATAAGATCACACATCCAAAATAATCTGGGAGGCCTTAGAATAAGATATCTCAGGAACTTCAACATAGCCCTTATAGCTAAACAAAGTTGGAGAATATTGCAAAATCCTAATTGTCTCTTACCAAAAAGTGTATAAAGCAAAGTATTTCTCCAAAGTAAGCAAGGGAATAAGCTTTTGTCTCAAGGACTGAAATGGATTGTAGGTGACGGCAGTCAGGTAAAAGGAATGAGATAGCTCAGAGAACATACATCCAATCAAATTAGTAAAGCCGACAATAGTTGGATCCTCAGATGTCATCTATTGTTTTAATCGTTTTATTTAGCAAAATTAGAGGGCATGCATCTAATCAAATTAGTAAAACCCATAATTTATGTTAAATCGTTTATTTCTATGATTTTTTTTTGGTTACTCAATTGTGTATATGTAAATCTCAAACTATAAAATTATACTGTTGTTAGTTCTTCAATGTGGATCATGATTTGGGAAGCTTATCGCAATCTGCAGAAACCCATCCGAGTTGTTGCTTCTCGTTGTCGTAGATCATCATAATCCCTTGCATAGAGATATCTTCACAAAATGACAATGAGATTAGTTTTCTTTATCATACATAAAACACAAATTAATAGCTAGGCTTGGATATTCGTTTTTTTTTTTTTTTTTCCGAGTTTTAGGTATGGTATTGATTTGAAAAGGCTTTGGTTCAAGTTCAAATTCTGTTTGATTTTGGATATATAAAGAAAAACTATGAATAAATAAAGTAATTAGTTAATTTTTAATTATATTATATTATTTTTAGTATTTCTAGATGTATTTTTATATATTTAATTTAATATTAATGTTTACTGAATTTTGGTTAATTCGATTGCACAAATTTATGGTTAGGTTCAAGTTGGAATCGGAAAACATGGTATAGAAACAGAGGTTTGGAGTCGGATTGATGTATTTTGCCCGTTGCTTCTTACCTCCGATTACGTTGGATTCTTGTAATCCAACTTCACTTCCATTTAGAATTCCCAAGCAAACGTTCCCAGTTTTCTGAACATGACAATAAAAAAAAAAAAAACCTCAATCACTATTTTAAGAATGTGATGAATGAGTTTTCAAGGTCTTATCATTTCTTACAGAGATGATGAGATAAGATTCAGGTGGAATATGGAGCTGAGTGTTTCTTCTTCCATTCATAAAGTTGATTGTTAAAGTCTTGAACAAGTTCTTCACTTCAAGAACAGATTTCAAAGGCTTAGCTCCTTTCCAGCAGATTGGTAAAGTCTTATCCTCTTTTGCATCCCTCAGCGGTTTGCCTTTCAGATCATTTCCAATCTGAAAACACGCAAAAAAAAAAAAGAGATTGCATTAGGTGTCCATATATACGTACATACATTGCTCTTGAATTTTTCTGTGTTTCTTGAATTTTACCAGATTTAGTATTGTTTGGTATGTCTTGTTGTTGAAATAAGTGTAAGAGCTTCCAGTGTCAAAGATGAGTTTAAGGCCTTTTAAACCTGCTGGCTTCTCGTTGTAAAGAAGCTCGGCTGGTCCAGTCGTGTAGTGGTTTCTGAAACACAAGAAGAATAAGTCAGTACGCGACAATGGTTTTTTCTTAAAAGCCGATGCAAATTAAATACGGAAAAAGGAAGAATTGTTAGAAAGTATTATTATACTCTTTTGACATTAATGGTGTCCATGATACACCAGTGGAAGGAATGTGATTGCCTCCAAATAACAAAAATCCTCCACCTTTAGAGCTCAAGCAATGTCCAATTACGTTTCTCGTTAGTCCCGCGGAGACAAGCTGCGTCAAGAAGCTGATTTTTCCTCTCCCAAGCCCCAAAACCCCGGCGGTCATAGGCGGAGGATGTGCACTTGGGAAGCTTTGATCATAACCGCACCTAGAAACACAAGATTTCCAAGCATTAACATTTTCATATCAAGATTCACATTATTGAGTAATTTAGATACAATTCTTGTCTCTCTCACCCGAATGCTAAGTGGGGTTGCAAAGCCGAACCATTTATGAGTTTTAAAGGAAACTGATCAATGACAAGTGCACCCATCGATGAACCTTGATCAGCGTACTGAACATCGTAGTCGCATTGTTCTTTCGGGTTTGCGCATTGAGGCTTGTTAGGAGAGTGAAGAGCTGAGCAGATCGGGTCTGAGCATGGGACAGTGTTCGACTTAGGCTTGTACAGAAGTGAAGGATGCTACAAAACAAAGATATAGAGATAAGAAGAAGAAGAACAATAAGAAAGTGTTTAACTTTTGAAAGAGAAGAATGAAATGATGTACAGTATATATATATACCAAAGTGCAGCCAGTGCAAGGAGCATTGCATTGAACCCAAGTGAGATCACTACCAGTATCAATGTCAAAATTAAAGGTCTTAGGAGGACTTCCTATCTGAAGAGATACCGAGTAATATCTGCAAATCCATCAAAAAACAATTCTTGTCAAAATTGTATAGTCATTAAAATATAAAATAACAATAAGATACAAATAGTCAAAATAGGTTCATTATTTCAAAATTAAGGAAATACACACCACCATTCTCGGGTTTAGGATTTAGTTTTAGCCTTTTAGGTTCTAAAGATTAATTTTATTTCTTAAAGAAAAAATGTTGTGGGTTTAAGCTTTAGGATTTTTGGGTATAGGGTTCATTTTTTACGTGATTTGGATTCCAGATTCTTTTTTCGTCTTTAACAATTAAAAGATAAATGTCAAAAACACCAAAGTTCTGAACAGAGGAAAACACCAAAAACAGAGCAACAACAAACCAAAATCAATCAAAATCCGACAACAGATTTTCTTTACCAAGGAATCTACACAGCTTTTAAGATTTTCTTTATCAGAGCTAAGAAGGAAAGAGATGAGAAGAGAACAACGATCTGTTTACCCGAGAGGGAAGACATTGCCGGAGAGAGGGAAGACGAGTGATGAAGGAGGAGATTTGGGAGAGAGAGTACTTGAGAAGGTTTTGAAGATGGAGCCTTGAATTGATTGAGGAACGATAATCAAGAACAAGAACAGAAGAAAAGATAATCTCGAAATCATCTTTATCTCAACTCTCCCTTGCACAAGAAACAATCAATCTTCACAAAACAAATAAAATAGTTGCCGAGAGGATGTAATGATAGAGAAAGAGTAAAATATTATGCCCGATTTGTGTATATTATTTTGCTTGTTTGGAAGTTGTAATCTGATTACCAAAATTCAGATGATTTGCTTTTTCCACAGCAAGTAATTAAATTAAGAACCGAGGAAGCTTCGTAGAAAATATTGGAGGACTTGAGAAACGCGGATTCGACGCGTTAACGTCTGGACTGACGCTTTGATCATTTTGACATTTATAATTTAAATAGATTAAACAATGACCAAATCAAATCAGTTGAATTGGATATAAAATTATCGATATTCAAACTCTCATAAAACTACAGAAATTTTGATATTTTAGTCTCTGTATACTGAAGATAGAATAAATGAAACGGGGGTGGAAGGAGATATTGTAAATCTTTGAAAAGATTACTACAGAATCCAACACATCTATCTGAGGTGTGATGCAAGAAGTTGCCTTTTATATTGTGTTGATGTAAATATGTTATATATATATATATATATATATATATATATATATATATATATAT
>OVBJ01001680.1:0-25309 GCA_900406535.1 Noccaea bulbosa | reverse complement strand
ATATATATATATATATATATATTAATTCATAACTTTTTTATTTTCTCCGCGTTACGAGTGAATAAACTAATTAATATTAGACACGTGGGACATTATGATTGGTTGGTAGTGTAAGTGGTGATCATGGTCGGTCGGTCTTTTTCGGCTGGCGCATAAAGGGGCAGTGTCGGTTTTTCTACACCGCTTCTTTTTACACGGTGTTTAGATGCGAAACACGGATCACGTGAGGTGAGGCTCACGGATTAATCGGTGTACCTTTTCGATTACCGCGGGACACGTGTTTTGGAAACGGTGTGTTTTGACTTTTTGAGACTTTTAGTGAGGAAAAGGTTGACTGGGGTCATTGCCTCATTGGATTCCACTCAAATGGGGGCTGACGGCGATCATCTCATTCTCCACGTGTGAATAAGTTTACGAAAATGCCATCCATGCTTTGGGATTTCGAATAATAAAATTTGGCAAATAAATGTTGTATTAAAAGTGTCATCAAAGTTAGGGATTAGATTCAGCAATAGGAAATAAGAAGACGTGTGAGAAATATGAATTAACGTAAATTAAATATTTTAAAAAATTGTAACCATTACGAAAATGCGATGCTTTTCGATTAAGGTTTCTACCATAATAAAATTTGGCAAATAAATGTTGTTTTAGAACTGTCATAAAATTTAGGGATTAGCTAGCTAGTGCTGATAGTATAGGAAATAAGTGTACACGACAACAGATTCTACCATTTATGATGAAAGTTTTGAAAAATAGTTTAATTTATTCTATTGTAAAAATTCTTCTGTAATTTTTTTCAGGAGAATGGGAAGAATAAATATATTCCTCTATTTCTTTTATTCGACTATTTTTTACTCATATTTTTTTTCTTTCTAATGGTTACATTTGGACATGATGATTTATTACGTTTATTATGATTTGGTGAGTCTCGTTCATAAACCATGATCATCCTTCTTTTTTTTTTTTTTGCGAATGGTTAGGTGTGATATATAGAGCTAAAGTTATGAATTTTTATAGGCAGTAAGTGTTAGAAATTTTCTGTATTTAATAATAATAAAAAAATTACACAACACTCATTATAAACAAGGGATGCAATGTTTAGACGCTCGATATTTAGAAATTCGTAAAATTATGTAGAGTAAGAGGAAAATTTTACATTATCTTGAGGTAATTTGAGTACATATCATCAGTTTTTAACAGCAAAATGTGACAGTATGCAGAAGATGTATCCATAGCCAAGCTTGCCTTATGAAAAGATGTTTGGGTCATTCTAAATCACCAAACTGACGAGCACATATGAATCATATTCTCTCGAAAGTTTAGGGTCCCACCTAAAGAAAATTGATTCTTTTTTCCATTCTTTTGTCGGTTTCTTGATTACAAATTGTAAGAACGATTGGTGCATCCGATTCAACAGCAGTCCTCGTCGGGATTGAAATCCTATCCTATATAGGGGTTGATTGGCTTTTAAATGGAATTTGCTCGCCAAATTATTTTAGCTTAAGTTAAATTGTGTACTGTAACAAAACTTAACTCTTACGTTCAGTTTAAAACACGAGATCAAACTATTCCTTATTTTCCTCAAGAAGAAGTCACAATGATCTTCCGATTTTTCGTTTCGTAAACTTTTATTACCTTCATATTATCAAAACGTAAATAAATATTATAGTTTTATATATATATATATATATATGCACTTAAAAATCATTGAAGGAGGTGACGCGCGAGTTAAACTCTATTATGGTTTTTTGGGCTTGCATCGAGTCACACATCGGTCTTTGCTAAAATAGCATTTCTTCGGAGTTGTAGTGGAGCAACAAAAACATTGGGCTCTACTACCGTCATTGCAGTTTTCTTTTATGCATATTGCAGTACCATTCTTGAACGCTTCAATAGCTTTTCTTGATACGCCTATGANAAAAAAAAAAAAAAAAAAAAACTAATCAAGATCTTTATATAGAGGATGTGATGTGATGGTGAAAAAATGATGAACAAAAGCAAAACTATCTACTGCTCGTAGTGCACAGACATTCATAAAGGGGAGAGAAGGAAACCAGGATGATGCAAAAGATAGCAATTTGTGATGATGACATCGTTGTGATATTTTTTCTCGAAAGTAATTAATTATAATTTATTTTTAAAAAGAATGTTTTGTTGTATTTTGTGTAATTTTTTGTTTTGTTTTTTGCATGGGGTCAAAATCCCTACATGAATATATAGAATAGAAGTATGCAATGAATAGTCTTGTATGGGTGGTGATCCGTAAAAAACTGTTAGATTAGGTTGACTAATTTTGTTTCCTCTCCAACTATTAATAGTAAGAGGATTTCTTTAATAAGTTATTTATAGAAACAATCGAACTAATAATATAGGGTGAGTTCTTTGGTAAAAACATCTCCTCAAACCGACTATATATGGCATGTATATGAAAACCATGTAAGAATCACATTTTAGCTTCGTACTTGTAATTGCGTTACATAAACTTTCATGATATAACCAAAATATGGTATGTATATGATTCTTTACACATCCAACTCCTCAAACGTGTAAATTTGTTTGTCTTGTACACAAAAACAAGAAACCAAACCTAACCTAACATTGGTAATTCAATTACCAGCTTTAGGCAAAGCAGCCATGAAAGAGTTATACGATGACTCAAGATCAAAGTGAAGCTGCCTTGACTGCTGTTCCGTGAGCTCATCAGCTGCTCCCATCCTCGACAGCCTCAAAAGCCACTCTTTCATCTTCGTCTTCCCTTCGAAATCCGCCGGCAAAATACTCAGTTTGCTGAGAGAAGACGATAGATCAGACAAGAGAGGATAGACCTGATCAACAGCAACCATGTTTAGCTTCAAAGAATCCATCGACGTGATGAAGCTCTGCACACACTCAGCGACGATGGAGGCAGAGCTCGACGTAGTAGACGCTGCGACGGTCGCTCGGTGTTCCACGGTGGCAGGAACACCGGACGTCACGAGGCGGTAGAGAGCGGCCGGACAGTCCATTTTGTAAGTGTCTGCGAATCTCTCCATGTTTGGGACAGTGTCTCTGAGTGTAGCGGAGAGAGTTTTGAAGTGGACGATGAGTTTCTGGCACTCGGATTCGTACTCGGAAGGAGTGATTAGGTCTCTGATGTAAGCTTTCTCGAGCTTCTCTGTGGCTTTGATGATTGCGAAAAGCTCCGAGAAATTCTCGTACATGTCTCTCTCGCGCTTGTCGTTCCATAATTTGACCTCCACCATCGTCACTTCACCTGCGAGTAGAGAGAAGCAACTACAATCATGCAATCAAATCAAGCCCCAAACACAGCAAAAACTAATTCCAGATTTAGCAGATGACATCAAACAGATAACAATTGTCCAAATAGAATCATCTCAAGTAGCTAAGTTAGCTTCATATATCTTACTCAAAGCAATCAAAGCCATGGATATATCTTTGCTTAACTAGAAAATCAATGAAGAGGAGAGAAAGAGATGTTACTTACACGAAGATCTGCAGAGAGATGATTGCGCGCACAGAGCAAAAACTCAAAACCCTAAATTGAAGTGAATTAGGGGAAATTAGACGATCAATGATTCCGAAAATCGTAAACTGATTCGAAATCATAGAGCAAAATCTAATCTGAGAATTTAAACGGAGAAAGTTGGAATGAGAAATAGGAACCGAAGAAAATGAAAATCCTATCAATAATTCAATATAAAATATTGGACCGGTCACTAATATCAAACTGGTTTGTATTGAACAGGACCGGTTTTACCAGAGGATCAGGTTGGGCCTATGAATTGGGCCTATAACTGTACTGCTCCTGTCTAGCAAAGAAGACAAAAACATTTCTCCGTTGCCGGGACTCGAACCCGGGTCTCTCGGGTGAAAGCCGAGTATCCTGACCAGCTAGACTACAACGGACTTTTTATAAACTAGAGCTAGATTATGATGAATTAAAAAATGCGTGTTTAGGAAAAAGTCTGAAAGATGGAGAAAATTCAATTTCTCAAACTTATAACTATTGATATGCATTCCTTTTTATATCATTTGTTTTACTTGGCCAAAGCAAGAAGTGACCACGCCTCAAGAAAACGAGAACATTCTTTATAAAGAAAAAGAAAAAGAATACGAGAGGATTAAAGAAGATCCGACTCTGTACACATGCATGATACCTGATACTTTAGTCCCAATATGATTGTAGACTGAGATACATATCACACTAGACAATGTAATTTACATAATCAAATCTAAAGACACGCATACACACATTATCGCATCTAACCGTTCGCCAAACGTTGAATATTAATATATTTTTTAACAATTCATTATTTTTCATCGCTCCGTCGGCGGAAGAGGTTGTAACGTTTTAGAGATTCCAACCTCTGCAATTTCATCTCGTTGTTGAATTTTCTAATGAAAGCTTCGACTCGTGAATTGAGCTCATCTCTTCCCATCGATAACTCTTTTTTCAACTTCACCCACGTCGGAATTCTCTCCATCAACTTCGTTCCCGGTTGTGCTGCCGACGACGGTTGCGGCAACGGAGGCCTCCTCGCTCGCGACGGCAAGGGAGACGACGATGTAGACATTCTTGAGTCGTTTCTATGAATGCCGTGGCCTTGCCACGTGTTAGCTATCGTTGGTTGTTTTTCGGCTTTGACTCTCTTCCACATCTCCTCCATGGTCTCGTTCTCATCACCTGATGTGTCATCTGATATTATAATTTGTAGTTAATTAGAAAAATTTATGGTGTCAAACAATAATTACAAGTTGTAAGAAATTTTTAAATACTGGTCAAAAGAAGTAATTTGCAGTCACAAAAATTTAAAACTCTAGTTACATGAATTCCAAATTTAGTAAATATATAATTGTTTTAGCGAAAACCGTGATAACATGAAAACATAATTTCAAAGAAAAAGTGTATGTATTAATAGTTTATAAATTAGTCGGACCAAAATTCTAGATATAGTGGTTTTATACTTTTATATGTTAATTTATACAAGTATTATTTACAGAATTTTTACGTATCTTTACCTTTCGCATTTTAAGTTCGGATTGGGTGATGTTTAAGAGTATATTATTTTCAAAGTGATCGGATTAGTAAATAAGAATATAGGGATGAGACTGATATAAGGTCTTAATTATGTTTAAAAGTTCCATGTTACTTATTACAATTTATAAGTCTTAACATACATAATACAAAAGGACATGATACATACCTTGTGGATAAGTCTTTAAAGGAGCAGTAGGTGGACGTCGGAGTCCGGCAGCCTTCGTTGACGGCAAATGAACCGCCGGAGAAGAAACCGGTCGATGAACACCATAAGATCCTCCACTCTCTGACTTCACCGGAAACTTTTCTTCCTCGTGAACCTTATTATTGAATTGATCAAACGAATAATCGGATGAGTTACTTGAAGAACGGTCATGGTCATGGTTATAGTTTTGGTTATGGTTGTGGTCATGATGATGATGATCAGCATATTCATAATAATTATCATCATCATCATGGTGGTGCTCCGCGACCGAAGGGTCAGGTCCATGGCCGAAGAGAGAAGCGGAGGAGGCAAGAGCGAAGATGATTACGTTGATGATGATGAAAAGAGGGTTTAAAGTAGGAAGAGAGAAGTGAGATCCGGTGACGGAGAAGTTCAACGCGGATCGGAGCATCAGTGATATAGCTCCGACTAAACCCGAAGAGATGAGCCATACTCTCGATGTTAACATTATTTTGTCTTTAATTTGTTTTCTCTCTTAGCCTCCTCTAATTCTTTATATATAAAACCAGTTAAAGGTGATGAGTGAGAAAATTTGTAAATTTGTTTGAGTAATTAGAACATTAATTAATAGAATAGCCCTTTTTTTTTTTTTTTTTTTTTTTTTTTGACGACAATTGATAAAATAGCCTGATAGAATTGCATGGAAACTAGGTTTAGGTATGGAAATTCTAAAGATGGTTTGAAAACAATGTTTTATATGGATTTAATATGTAACTCATGCATGTCGACATTAATGGACTATAATTCTATCTTATCTCTACTCAGAAGATCTTAATCTTATTTTATGATTCTTTAATGGAATCTATGAGATAAGGCCGATAAGTATTTTATTAGCGATGACTGAGAATTACTAATTTATAATTTGATGTCCTTTTATAGCGTTGTACGCTACGTCTCAAACTATTAAAAATCCCTTCCGTAAAATTTCAAGAACTATTGGAAGTTCACCGAAGATCGATAGACTATATATATATATACATGTACTATTGAATACTCCCTCTGTTTCATATTACTTGTCATTCTAGCAAAATGTATCTGGACAATATATGGATGTATCAAGCTCAAAACACGTCAAGATACATCCAGATACATTGCAAATAAAAAATGCCAGAATGACAACTAATATGAAACGGAGGGAGTATAAAAAAGAGAGTAGTTTAATATCTTGTTCATTTTTCCACTGTTTTACGTGTTTAATATATGAGGAAAGTAAAGTTGGATGGGGACCTAAAGATATTTGCTATCATGCAACTGACTAAACAATATATATACGAGCTTGGTCAATATTATGGCCTATGAGAAACTTATTTTTGGAATATATAAAAGCCAAAGGGCCAATGAAAATTTCACCATGATTTTAGGTACCCAGTATTCTAGTGAGTGTGTATAGATATATATATATATATATATAATGTATATGCATCATGCGTGCCTTAGTGTATATGCATGTGAAGTCAAGTAAATATAATTCATTTACTCCTGACGTCGCAATCGCATAGGTGATGATAAATCATGTATAGTATAAACACAACCAACCACGCATACTTTATACACAGAAAACAACTACTGAAAAGTGAAAAATCCAAGTGTGTAATCCTTTGAATAACTAGAGGATGATCTAAACTTTTACCATCCAGCTAATTTTGTAGGGTGACCATAGTCCCCTAGTAGCTCATTCACCTGATTTTCTAATGAATTTAAAGCATGATAGCATTTCGATTAGCCAAATAGATAAGTGGTTTGCTAATTCCATGTTTTTTAAAAAAATAACAACCGACTAATCCTGTAAGGTGATCCCGGAATAGTCATTTCAGCAGGTATTTTTATGGGTTTAAAACATGAAATCTTTTCGACTAGCCAAATAAGATTGGTTTGATAATTGAGTGATTGAAAATAATGAATCATTGACCTAAACTTAGAGACAAGTTTTCAACAAATGAAAACCACTAGTACATTACCACTAGGTTAAGGCTTAATTATTATTGTTTTTCTACAGCTACGGTCTCAATCGTAAGACGAAGGTCAGAAATAATACCAAAATTTAATACTGCTTTACTTTTAGTTTTGCAATGGATATATCGATCTTCGGCTAAAATATGCATATCATGCACGCATGTACACTACGTATTGCATACATGAGTTATTTGGCTCATCAAATACGATGTATGCGCGCGTTCTGTTTTCAAAATTGACAGAAAGTTTATTTAATGATGATTAAAATATGTAGTTAGCGTGGAAAATTCGTATCCATACAGCTAATTATATTCCTCAAAAAATAAATCAAATGGTGTGATGAAGTTTCGAGAGCTCTTACCTATAGTTGGATTTGCATCATCTAAAGATCTCAGTCGGTCGCAAATACATCATTATGAGTCATTACAGCAACATCATCCATCAATTCAAGTGTCGGATACGAGTCATATGACATTGACCAGTCAAATCCCAAGTCGAGTGACAAAAGAATTTGCATTGGTACATGCATGACTTGAATCTTGACTTCTAAATTTTCCACTTTTCATGTGAAATATAGAAATTTATAACATTCGTTCATCATAAATATTTAACTGTAGCCTACGTGTATACGACACTCATTTTGAGTAATGTTCAAAATTTCTTAGCAAGAAACGGTATACATGTTTAACCACCGTCTATACATTCTCAAAAACCAATTATTTTTCTGAAACGTACCATTTCAGCAGCCTTATCTTTGTCTTTGTAACTTTATGTAAACTTCTATTTCTCTATTAAGGTTAAAGACACAACATCCCTAATTATGGTACGTGTTAATCAACAAGTACTAGCTTTTCTTGACCACTCGTGAAGTGTATAGCTTATATTGGTCAACAACAATGGTGACTTATTTGTGAAACCACTAACACAAGGATTTACAGTCCTTTGCTCTAACCAGCTGAGCTAGTGGATTCCAACTCAAAAAAAAAAAAAACACAAACAATGGTGACATAGAAACTGTAAACTACTAGACTACATAGGTCAACAATAAGTATAACATGTTATTATTAAAACTCATCATATCTCAACAGTACGGTACCTAGATAGTATTGTATGCCTTTATACATATTTATGTAGCCTAAATTTTGGCTGACCATGGTCGAGGTGAGCATTAGGTAGGGTTTATGAATTATGACCCAATTCACACACTTGAATCGGTTGCTTCTTACTCAAGGAACTGACTGAGGTTTATGCAGATTGTCCTTCGACGATCCTCTGATAGATTTATTCTAATATTTCTTCAGCTTCCTGAGTTGATTTGATAAATGCACTTACCAAATCTAATTTTAGGACTCTGAAGCTTTTCGATAAAATCTTAGTATACCTAAGAATAACAGCTAACCTCGGCAAATGCTCGGGTGTTTTTTGGTCCTGCAAATGCCATTTTTAAACCTTATCTACTCTCTTTGCTTCTTCAATTTTTAGCATGACCTTCAGGAGAATTCTGAAGTGTTTTAATAGAATTAACACTGACTATAATAGTTAATGATATCTATAATTTGAAACTTGTCTAAAAATAACCAAAATAGTTAGAGATAGAGAGAGATTGAAGATCTCTCTTCGGGATTCAATCTTTCTAATGATTTTAGAGTGGTTTTTTCTCTGCTCAAAAATATTATTTCTTGGCAAGCCTTTTGTTTAACAGAACTACCTGAAAAAAGATTCATTAAGAAAGAGAATTTCGATCTCTTTCTTATGGATTCTCCTGATTAGATAATTTTTTGTTAGTTGAGAAATCGATTTTTCGACTTCAAAACTCACGATGTCGAGCGGGAGGCTTTGCGGCTTCACGCCAATAACCTTTTGTCGCAAGCTCTCAAGAATGCAGGTTCTTTGTCTTTTACATTTCCAGGCCTCAATTGTTGCTTAGTGTTTACGTTTGCATTTTTGTTTTTTTTTTTTTACATGTTGTACGTATTTTTTTATTATTATATGAAACGATAAGATTAGCATCTTTGTTAACTGTAAACGCAAAGGCCAAATACATCTTTAAAATGAAAAGGTTTTATACTCTCAAGAAATTTGTATATAGAAACTGATACCTTGTTCTTTACATGCAAACGCAAACCTATAAATCCAAACCCTAGTTTTTTCCAACTTTTGCTTTTCAAGAACAAGATTCTTGAAAATTCAAGGCTTTCTAAAAGTTATTTTCAGGTCGCGAGAGGGCTTGCTCTAAAGAAGCTTATCAAGGGCAAACACGACTTTAGACGCTCAGCAACATCAAAGATCAATGTCGAAAAAAAGAAAAACAAAGAAATAAAACGCACCGCTTCACATGTATCTTCTGTTGCAGAAGCTTCTCCAAAGGGCTTAAAATCTACAAAACAAGTTGTTACACCCATCACAGGGTCTCCTTTGTCTGTAAAAGATGAAAAGAAGAAAGTGAATACACCAAGAAACCAAAATACTGAAAGTTCTTCGCCAAAATGTACAGCAAATTTCATTTTGATGGTAGAATTGAGGAAGAACATCTTCGCTTTCAGAGATATGATTGATTTGCCTTCTTTAGATGGTTCTCTTTCCGTCACCGAGGTGAGCGTGAAACCAAAATATAATACGTTAACGTTGTTATAAAGTGTTTTGAGTAGAGATTGTAATAAAACCTAACATATCAGTTTTTGTTTTTGAGTTTTTTTTTAGATTATAATGCATACAATGAAGGATCTACAAAAGCTTTCTCCTGAGATTGTAACAATTAATAAATCTTTTGAAATGGAAGGAGCTGAGATGGATAAGGTACACAGAGAATTAAAACAGTCTTTTGAGTTACATAATAAACATTCATACATAAAAGAAAAAAACTGTTCTTGAATTGGCGAAAAACAGTCATTTGTTTTCTTGATGAGTCTTGTTGATCTGATTGATGAATCCCAGAAATGCCCCAAAAACAGATGTTGATATTCTTCTACGAAGATCTCAGAGCTATTGGAGATTCTTGGATTATGGATAGTGAATGGATTTATCGATCTAAGTACAAGGACAGTGGTGTCGGGAAGAACAAGTCAGATCGTCTCGGTTTGTTCACTAAACACTTTCTTGAATTCTTTACATTTACACCAAGAAAAAACACTTTCTTGTATTTGTTTATTTGAGACTAAGGTTTGATTACTAATCATGGTAGGACTGCGATTTGCAAAGCAAAAATCTTGACCCTTTTATTTTTTCCTTGCAGTGGAACATGTTTTAGCAGCTCTTGATGGACTAATCAAGATGACAAGAGAAAGATTCGGTATGATGGATCTTGAATCTGATGGAAGAAAGAGCTTCACGGCAAAAGGTGTTCCATCAGAGGCAAGAAGAAGCTTTACAAGATCTGTGTCTTATTCAGAAAGTAACAACTCTTTCTATCCATCTCCATTAACACCGAGATCGGTTCTTACCGGGACGATGATGAATAGTAACTCCACATCTCCGAGTCTTTGGAACTTAAGAGCTCAAGCTTTGGATAAGTTAAGCCCCGTTGATTTGAAGCGGCTTGCTATGACAATCTTGTCGCATAGAGATTCAGAGAGTGTTCAAGATCTTGATCTTAAGATTGGCATCGACGAAGAAAACGAAGAGAGTGAGAGATTAGAGAAGGAAGAAGAAGAAGGTAATGATTCCTCTGTTTCAGAAACAGAGCATTGCAAAGGCTCAGAAACAGAGCATGGGGTTGAAGCAGAGGATCATAATAGCGAAACTAACTCTTCAGAGAGTAACACAACAGAATCTTTTGAAGAAGAAATCTCAGAAACTCCAGTGGCTCCACCTTCTCCACCACCACCACCACCATCGCCGGCACCAGAGGTCTCATTTTTTAATACGAAACCTACTCCTCTCTCACAACCGCCACCTCCACCTCCATCATCACCACAGCCTGAAAGAAAAGCTTTGGCTCCTCCGCCGCCGCCACCTCCTTCAAAAACTCATGAATGTGGAGATTTTTGTCAGTTTCCCAAACCACAATCTAGAAACGGAGATAGTGGCTCGTCGATGCCGGCCCCTCCGGCACCACCTGGTAGTGGAAGATCCTTGCGTAAAGCAAATAGCAAACTGAGAAGATCAGCACAAATTGCAAATCTCTATTGGGCTCTCAAAGGAAAGCTTGAAGGCCGTGGCGTAGAAGGTAAAGGAGCAAAAGGAAGTAAAGGGCAAAAGAATGTTGCAGAGAAGTCTCCTGTTAAAGGTGCAAGATCAGGAATGGCTGATGCACTTGCAGAGATGACAAAAAGGTAAAGACTTGCGTCACAAGTCATATATCTATATGCCTTGCAGTTTGTAACTCTTTCATTTGTGTGTCACAGGTCAAGTTATTTCCAGCAAATCGAAGAAGATGTTCAGAAATACGCGAAATCAATCCAAGAATTGAAATCTTCAATAAAGAATTTCCAGACAAAAGACATGAAAGAATTGCTCGAGTTTCATAGCAAAGTGGAATCTGTTCTTGAGAAGCTAACTGACGAAACTCAAGTACGTTTTCATTGTATCTATTAATCGACTCGTGGTTGCTTGAGATCTTTGTATATATAAAGAAGCTTTCTTTTGATTCTTTAGGTTCTTGCGAGGTTTGAAGGTTTCCCTGAGAAGAAGCTAGAAGCTATAAGAGCAGCTGGTGCCTTGTACAAGAAGTTAGATGGGATTCTGATTGAGCTCAAGAACTGGAAAATTGAGCCACCGTTAAACGATCTTCTCGACAAGATAGAGCGTTACTTCAACAGATTCAAAGGAGAAATCGAAACTGTGGAACGAACAAAAGACGAAGATGCTAGAATGTTTCAGAGACACAACATAAACATCGATTTCGAAGTTCTTGATAAAGTCAAAGAAACTATGGTTGATGTTTCATCGAATTGCATGGAGTTAGCACTAAAGGTACATATATATACATAAAATGATCAAGAACTTTATTCTTTGGTGATGAAACTGACTAGGTCTCTGTATTTTATAGGAGAGGAGAGAAGCGAACGAGGAAGAGAAGCACAACGAAGAAAGCAAGATGAATAATATGAAGGCAGAGAGATCTAAAAGGCTATGGAGGGCTTTTCAATTTGCTTTCAAGGTTTACACATTTGCAGGAGGTCACGATGAACGAGCAGATCATTTAACAAGACAACTCGCACATGAGATTCAGACAGATCCTGATCAAGCCGATTCATCAGCCATGTCCTAAAGCAAAAAAAAAAAAAAAAAAAAAAAAAAAAAAAAGAGCAGAAGCTTAAACAAGAAGAAATTGATGCTTGAAGATGATTGCAATATAACATTTTTGTGAGTCTCTAGTTTTGATTTTGGACCAATTCAAAGAAACAGAGAATTTATGTTCCATTTCTCATATATATATAACTACATGACAAAACACTCAGTATGGTAAAAAAAAAAGTCAACGCAGATGCCAAGAGAAGATAGGTTTTAAAAGAATCCATCAAAGTCAACGACATATTTTTCTTCTTCAAAAGCATAATCTATCATGATCGTCTCGTTATGATCACTATGATAATCTCTTTCTGCATCTTCCTCGACCACCATATCAATGTCTTCTTCTTCTAGGGGTTCTTGAGGGAAGAAGGCTATTTTCTTCACTTTTCTTTCATCTTCTATCTCCACAATCGAATCTGTCAACATATATCAAATAATTGTGATTATTAAAACCAAAAAAAAATTGTGATTATTAGATTTATAGGAGCCAACTTACTTATCTTTCTCTTTCCTAAAGAAGTTGTTACTTCATCTTCTTCAGATTGAACAGGGTTTTGCATCTCTTCTTTGATTACTTCCATGAGAGAAGTGCTTGAGAGATCATAGAAAAACATATTGTTGTCTTTGGACATTTGGAGATGAACAGAACTCATAACACACAAATAAACAAAAGGCTAGTGGATTTCACCAATAACGAACTCTGGTAATGTACATTTGCTTGAATTGACTTTTACTTTAATATATTGGGAGGTTTATTGGTTAATGTATTTAATTTGTAAATCCGGACAAACTCCTGTGTTATTTAATTATATTGCTTTTGCAAATCTTTATTGAAATCTCATGCTATTAATTGGTTTCATGATGTCTAAATATGAGTTTAAAATCAGATCTTATTCAATACTTAAGAATGGATTTGATTTCATATTGGATTTTAATGGATTCGTAGAGTTTTCTACTGTAAAATATAAAGGCTGAAATCTTTAGCCAAACATCATCATTTTCATACACACACGTGTTAACGTGAAAAAGCAATCGTCTCAGTTTGGTCCGGTTCGCTTAAATTGGATCTGGTTCATTCGGTTGAATTCAGGATTTAATTATAACGTTTATCTACTCCCATCTTCAGTTACAGAGATCTTCCGATTTTTTTTTTTTTGTTTTTTTCTTCCGATTCTTCAACTTCAGTTACAGAGATTTATTTCCATAATTGCTCAACTGGATTCACTTTTTCTGAGTTGTGAAGTTCAAACCATTCTTGATCCATATTGAGATACAATTTCTGCAAAAGCTTTCCTATTGTGATTTTCCCCTCTAATTTACAATGCTTTGTAATCAAAAGAGACTCCGGTAAGATGCTCAAGCATTATCCTCTTATTACTAATCAATAAAGTTGAATCAAAACATGACAAAACGATTTGAGAATCTTATTAAGAAAAAAGTGAAAGACATCAAAAGGTTTTACACAAGCAACATATGTGCACAAGAGCAAAAGCAAAAAACTTGTTAAGTGAACTTGACACTTAACAAGTGCATGAGTCAAATGAAATATGTACAAGACCAACAAAAATGGTGCATTGTAAATCATACCGTCATTTTTAAGCTCCAAATACGGTAATCTCACAACAAATCAAGAACCCTGCAATATGACAGATTCATCTATTTAATTTTATGGTTTTGAGAAATAATCGCCAAAAAAGCAAATGAAGATAGATTCATTACCTTATGTTTACAAACACACCAACCAAAGTCAACTAATCAACTTTAAAATGCAACCACCGAGGGGAAAAACTGAGACACACTAAGCTGATGCAGTGCCACATACGGTGGAGGATATCAAACACCCAAAAGACCATGCTCAGGACCATTCTAAGAACAGTTAGATCTTCAACAAATCTAAGAGCCCTGCAAATATGATAAAATCAATCATATTATTGGATGTACTTAAGAGTAACCACCACTAACATATAGTAAGATTTGAATCATTACCCAATATTTGCTTCAAGCGGATTTCTTGCCAGCGAGAATGATGGAAATCTGTAAACCTCGGCTAAAGGCTTCGTTGAACAAGATCCGAGTTTGCATGTTCTGAAAACCAGGCAACCATGAGAGCAATGCAACTGGAGTCATGACTATCAACCCAAAGCACAAGTCGTAAAGTCGAGCCACAGAGATGACAGTGTCCCAAACCACCGTTGATATCAGAAACGGTCTCAGTACTTGAGCAATGGAGATCAATCCCCAGCCTGTAGGTATAAACGCCAAGAGACTTATCAACAGATCAAGAACTGTGAGTTTGGTGAACTGGAGCATCAGCACAACCACAAGCACCGTGAGCCATATTACTAGGAACTGAATGAATCTGTATTTGATATGCTCCTTGATAGAATATCTTTTCTGAGCATAGATTGTTGTGATGTATATAGCAGCAATCCCAATCAGGCATGCCCAAGAGATCAAGTACACACCAATGCTGGTCCGATTATCTGCAATTTGAAGATGGTACACAATGCTGTACTGGAAAAAGAAGAACCGAAGATCAAGTATAATCTCAAGCAGTTTTCCCCAGACTCCGGTTGTTCTCAGATGAGCTTGTTCCTCATTCCACCACGTAAACCAACTCTGATCTGCTTTCGTAAACAACCCGCCTCTGGACCATAGCCAACTCATGAAATCGTCGAAATCATACACTGTTTTCAGCCAGTCGAAACCAGACGGGTTAAACAGAAATGGAGAAATAATCCAAGACGTAACAAGGAACCAGCTCGAAATCGTCATTAGTATGTAAACCAGAGAACTCTTAGCCAATGGGCTATAAGCCGCGTACACCAGCAAGATGATAGCAAGCTCGATAGCCTTGATGAAATGAGTCCGAGCATACAATCTGTAGTTCTCAGCAAATTTCTTATGCTCCACCACAAATCCTCTTCCAGTGGCACGATACTTGGCTCCACCATGGAGTATAGTCCGACCAAAGTAATGGGTTCGAGTTCCCAGGGAAAACGTGTAGAAAAACGATGCAAGTTGTAGCTGCATTGTTATGAAGTCCCAAACTGCAGGAAGAAATCCACGCTCCAGTGTGTTTTCAAGAATCATTGGAAGTGCAGTGAAAAGTCCTAGCTGAATAATAAATTGCTGATTCAAGATTGCAGCAAGAGCTTCATTGCTGTTACTCCTATCCTTTGCTATTTTCTCAACACCGCTAAGTGCTAGATAGAGCCGACCCCACAAGAATGCATAAACAGTGAATACTATCAACATTGTGTTGAAGTAGTAGCCAACTGTTGTGTAGAAGAAAGAGAGCATTCTGAAAAAATCCAGCCTGTGACCCAACCTGTAAACGTCTCTGCTTAATGCTTGCTCGCCATTACCGCTGGCTACTTTGGCTTCAAACATAGATATCTGATTCAAACCCACATCTCTTCCCTTTCCCACCTGAATGTATTCATGATGAGTCACGTTCCCACCTCTTAAAGTGCAGTTGAATCCAGCAAATATATCCTCACTGATATTTATAACTCTTGAGGCCTTGCTAATTCCACCCCGAGGGACGAACCAAAACCGATCAAACACATCCGGATGACCATAATGCATCCTCACTTTCAGAGGGTTGGCAAGAACTCGCTGCCCTAAGGTTACAAAACTTGTTTCCTGAGAAGACATAAACCACGCGAGTGAAGATACCGAACCAGTGAAAACTTTCTCACGGACTCCAAGAATAGTAGGCTTCCTAATGCCATAGTGCTTCTTGAAAGATTCCAACAAATTCCTCATCTTAAGTGCCTCCTCAAAATGGTTATCTTGATTCATATCGATGGTCTGGATCGCATCACCTCGTGTAAATATTATAGCATGGTTTTGGTTTTCTGGTTTTCCCTCGCCAAGCTTCAATGGGCCTGGCAGTCTGATTCTATAGATCTCCACCTCTCTCTGAAGTTGTTGATCGAATTTCACAAGAACCGAGTAGTACTCGATCTCACTTCCCAAGTTAACCTCATCAACATATGCAATACGAAGAGCCTCATGGTTCTTCATCAGGAACAGAATCTCCTCAGCTCTATGGTCTCCTTTTGCTCTATGCTGTCCATAAACTTGGCATGCCACAACATACGTGAATTTCATCATAGCACTCCCATACTCAGACCCTTTAAGCAAATGGCTTATACCACTAGCCATTCTGCTTATTTCCTGAGAAGGTGTTGGTTGCAGTGTGTTATCCCCACCATCAGTTGTGTAGTAAGAACGCTGTTGCTCAGGAGCAGTCTGAGTTCCCATCCTGATATCCATTTCAGAAGCAGAATCAAGAAAGGCAAGCTTCTTTAAGGCACTATAATAGTACATCATCCCACGCACTGTTCTGGACAACGTCTGTCCCCTATATGAAGCCCAGAGGCGAAGATCTCTAACCTTCTTTGACCAAATTTCATTCTCATCCTCCACTCCCTCTCTACGCATCCGCTCTACAAAATTCACCCATTCATCTTCATATATTTTTTGAAGGTAGAATAGGGTGGAGATTCCATCCTCATTCTCAGCTCGGAGCATTTCTTGTCGATACATCACTTCCTCGTCATAGTAAGGAGTCAACACACTAAAAGCCAACATTTTTTCTACACTGGGAGCCTGAGGCATGTTCATAAAGAGAGAGTTGCTAAAGAAAGCAAGACGCTCTCTGGCCTCAAGATTCTTGGGCACATTATGCATCGGGTCTCTAGAAGTAAGAATTGTATGGACCCGCCTTATCTGCCTATAAAAGAAAATATCAGTAACAGGAGGGAGATTAATGGCATTGACAAACAGCAATTCCGTATCTGCATCCAAGCTAACGGGCGCCAGGCCAAGCTGCCTCAACTGCGGAGTGCTCCTCCTAGTTCTTGGAAGTTCCCTTGCGCAGAGTTGATACAGAGCTTGCAGTATATTCACAATCCGGAACACTTTCTTTTCTGGGTCCATCAGGCGCTCAAGAAGTGATATTAGCCTGTCATGAATACGGAGTAGTACTGTCAGCTTATATATCTCAGTTACCTTTCCATTTTCCACGTTTTCATCAATTTCCATGAACAGCCTGTTCAGTATGGATTCTTCCTCTGTGCCATTTTTAACAATTTTAAGAACCACAAATTTGATGCTATCAAAAGCTTCCATAACAGCACAACGCCTGTACTCACTGGCACAGATTTTCGACCAAAGCCAGCGATCAGGAGCATCACAGAGCTCGTTCGCCTGGCTTAAAGCAAGTAGGAGCTCATTGCAAAGGAGGAAACACGGCCAACGAATCACCTGAATATTCCAGCAGTTAGGAGGCAACTCAAGTAGCTCAACCTCCCTGTCATTGATAAGGTCTTCCTCCCTAAATGTGAGTATTATCTCATTCCATAACAGGGCAAACCAAGTCGCTTCAACTTGATTAGATTCGATCTTCTTGAAAGGCTGACCAATTCCATATCGCAACTTCAGCCGGTGAATAGCATCACGAACCTTCTTAAGTACTGTTGCTTTAGGGCTCAGAAGAGTCTCTTCAGGTTTAAGGTTGAATTGCATGGCACTTGAAAAGAACTGAAATCTAAGTCTCAACTGATCAATGTTCCGGATCTCCCCCAAGTGGGAAAACAGACCAATTGTTGCACCTACAAGGGATGAATAAATAGAGTACCAGATCTGCAAATCCATGAGGTAAACCAATAGAACAGGGAGCCAGAGCATCCCCACCGCTATTCTGTGAGTGCTGCCAAAAAACTCGTGCCAATTGTACGTCGCATTTTCTAGGTTCAGTAATGCCCTGGTCGGAGGAATTAGAGGCCTGATTTGTAAGAAGTAGCTGAATATGAATTTAGTGGCCAATACAATAATCCAAAAGAGTGAATACTTAACATTGTCCATCAGGCCTTCCCTCATTCCACGGCCAACAAAAGTCTTGCTATAGAACCACCATGTCAGAAAGTACACAACTCTAAAATTCAGCTCCTCGACCCAGTTCCTTATCCAGGGAACAATAAACAGCACAAGAGCCAACAACTCAGGCATAACATACACGAAAACCACCTTGAGAAACACGACAATCCTCTCGTTTGCAGCTCGAGACCAACCACCATCCGCATTTTTTTGGCTCCAAATCCTTGCGTAGAATACCGAAAACAAAACTGTCCATGCCACAGCCACCACAAACTTCAAAATCAGTCTGACGAAAAGCCAGAACGTTTCTCTGCTCACCAAACTATACTGAGTACTAGCGTCCAGCACAGACTGGAGCAACCTCAATCCCGCCCAGGAGATGAAAACTGTCAACAATGCAACCTGCAAACAGAAGAACAAACAATGTCTTTATATATCAACACAACTCTACCTAAAACACATTTATACAGCATATAGATAAAAAAAAAAAAAAAAAACAAAGGAAAGGCTTTCTCTGACCTCAACATCACGGTCTTGCCATGGAAACTTAACATCACTCGTTGCAACGATAATAGCTGCCTGCAAGTAGAGAAGCAGTAAAATCCATAACCGATCAAAGCTTCTGAAGACATTCCAGAATGATCTCTGCTCCACAAATCCAGTCTTCCCCACTCTACTGCTTTTAGGTGTGGTGTCGAAGAAATTACTAGAATAGTCAAGAGGCCATTTCAGGCTCTTCAGTGCTCTCTTGCTCCAGAAATACTCATTAATGTCATCATAATTTCTCCAAGCGGAGTGTGGCTTCGTCCCATTGTTGCTACTCTCAACCTCCGTCTTAACCGTCTTGTAAATCGGCATTACCACGCTCTTTAGAAAGGCGCAATGGCCGGAGAAGGAAGGCCAATAAGGCATCCCGGTCATGTCATCGAACTCTCCGGCGAGCACTTTGTTGAGTTCCATAGCCATGTGGTGAAATATGTAGCAGAGACACTCCGGCATAAACCGGAGATTCGCAGATTCTCCCCAAATCAAGAGATACAGAGCTACATAGAGAAGCTCGCGGCGGAGATTCAAAACGACGTTGGTCTGATGACGGCTATGGACTGGGCTGGTGACGTGGCATCTCACTCCGAGGAACGAGCACCAATTAGTGTAGTTTTTGAGCAGCTTCTTCCGAAATCGCCGGAGAACAGTGGGATCGAGTCCGTCGGGATGACGTGGCGGAGGTTGGAGCCGCATTTGGGAATTAGCTAGGTGGAGGACGAGATTCTCCCGCTGATTCCGAACGTTGTCGATTTGGAAACCGAATAGAAGACCAAGCCAGTCCATCAAGTCCATGCGAGATGTGAAATCGACGAACGGCGGTTTCGGAAGGTCTCCGACTATTCGAAGCGCCGCCGCCGCAGCTCGAACCTCCGGGTACCTTAGCGACGGGTGTTCCGTTACGAAATCATGGATTGGAATGATATTGTATACCTCCTGCGAAGGCGCGTGAAGCTGGTCACGGTCACGCCCAGTGGCCATCGATGGCCGTGGCCTGAAACTCATCTCCGGCTTAACGGTTTCTTTGCTTGGAATCTTTTTCAAAATAATTTCATCTTTTTTTCTTTTTCGTTTCTTCTAAGTTTCAAAGACAGTGACGAAATGAAACCTGTGCTGTGCACAAGAGAGAGAGAGAAATAATAATGATATTGCTAAAAAAGTAAAGAGATAATGACGTGTGTCGCGTTGTACAAATAATAGATGCTCTTTAATTACTCATCGTTCGATTGGTGAGAAGCTTTTATTATAGATGTGATCGGACGGTAGATATTAGGTGAATCGAGCGTCTACAAAATGGAGGCGTGTAGGGTTGGTTAGTGAAGTGGAAAGACACGTGCGACTACGCGAGAGAGTAACAAGACAAAACTGCATTATATCCGTTATCGTGCCCGTGGGTTTGAAAACGGCGCCGCTTTGATGAGGATTAATAATTAGAGAGCGGTGAAAACGACACCGTATTTATAAGGATTAAGGATAAACTGAAAAAAGTGTAACTAGTGTGGTGCTTTAATGAATGAAACTATGAAAGTAATGGCATTTGACGCTGTTATCTTTTAATCCTTTAGATAATTAGAAAGTTATAAATGCAATGAACAAAAACTCCTTTTGCTAAACTCACGCTGCCATGACGTTTTGAAACATGACAGTCGAATAATCAAACAAAAGATTGAGAGAATCTTAGTTGGATTTTGACCTGAAAAAAGAACAAACTTTTGGCCCCCAACATCGAATCTATTGTCGTTCAATTTGTCATTTTTTGTGGAGCACAGTCTTACAAACATTATAAGATTCAAGACCATAACTTTATGCTCTTCCCAAAGATATAAAAGCTTTTTCTTTTACCTCTTTGGCATCCATATGCATTAGAATAATATGATTACATGAGTGTCTGAGACTCATGACAATTACGAATTTTATATAAGATCTTTATACTAAAGGGTCCCCTTAGTATATGCAAAATAAGAGCGCCCTAAAATTGCCATAACATAATATATAACATGTGCATAAATTTTTTTTTATAGATAAGGCCACTTCATATATATTATAATAACTTCAAAAGAAAAACTGAACATAAAATATACTTTTGACGCGAAAATTATTTATTTTATATCTTACAATACAAATGAACTGAAACTAATTTCAAAGTATACACACACACACACAAAAAAAGAATTAAAAAACAATACGTGTATAGTGTGTAATACGTTTACAAAACCTAGAGAGAAAGAGATAAAGCGGCTGAATAGAACTTGATTTTTTTTTTTTTTTTTGTCAACAAATAGAACTTGATTTAATGTTTGATGTTCCTAAGAGAAACCCTAAATAGTTGGGTTTAATTAAAGAGTCAGAATACAAAGACTCCACTTCAATCCAAGTCTCTGACTTCCTTAGCCACTTTTTACGAATGCTCTACTCTTCCTTCCTCTTGTTCACTCTGCTCGATCTCTGTTTCTTCTTCATGAAAGCCAAAGAGCTCAGGAAGAAAGAAACATGCATCTACTTCTGCT
Source organism: Noccaea bulbosa (assembly GCA_900406535.1). Classification (NCBI taxonomy): domain Eukaryota; kingdom Viridiplantae; phylum Streptophyta; class Magnoliopsida; order Brassicales; family Brassicaceae; genus Noccaea; species Noccaea bulbosa. Next base: position 3,921 of record OVBJ01001680.1, on the reverse strand, counting down.
TCCTTTGTTAAATGACTGTCACCATCCTGCGGGGGTAAAACAGTTTATAAGAGAAAAGGTAAAATATTAAAGCCATCAATCTTTGTTCTGCAAAAGAACAACAAATTCTCAGGGGAGTTTAATGCTGATTTGAGCGAGAAAAAAATAAAAATAATACATGCCTCTACTACTGCTTCCTTTGTTATAAGGGCAACTGTAATGTAACTGGAGGACCAGCATAATAACGAAACCGTCGAGGGAAATTAATGACAGAAAAAACAATGAGGGAAATTAAAGAGAGACAGGTGACAAGGCTTACTTCTTTTTCATTCCCAGTAAGTTGGTGGTCATGACTGAATAATGTCCCTCCACAAAGCGAGGCCACTATGTCACTATAATCTTCTAAAGAGAAACCCGACGATCTCACTACTTCAGTCAGGCAATTTTTGAAGTTGGTCAAGGTAAAGCTAAACTTAGAAAAGTTTCTGAGAACTTGTTCTGCCAACTTCCGTGATACTTGGGGAACCTGAGGAGATGAAGAAAGGAGTTTAAAACAAAGGGCCTTGTTTGTTTTGCTGTAACATAAAAAAATTAGCAAGACCATCAATGTACGTATCACCTCATCACCCTTTCTAACATAAGGTAGAATTGTTGTAAGCGTATGTTTAGGTAAATATGGTACAACATTGATGATAATGTTCCTCATAGATGCAAATACCTCCTCTGGATGATAGTCCCTAAAAAGCGAACATAAGTTCATCATCAGAAAATCATGATAACAAATGAGTAGCTTGAAGATGCACGGAGGAAAGTTTCTGTTAAACAAAATAAAGAATGAAATGCTGCTTCTGACATTGATATATATATATAGTCATCAAATAGTTTATATGGTGTGCTGAGTGGTAACAACATCATCCATGAACCAAAGGAATCTAAAGTAATAAACTATTGAGGATAATTATAAGTATGTCGTCATATATTTTACGGACCATAAATTACAAGTTAAAATAAATCAAACATAAAACTATTAGCAACCTTATAGTCGTAAGGAAAGTCTGAGGCATCTTCAAAAGAAGTGGATAATTATTAAGTTCCACCGGCACCTCCCATGCGTCGATCAAATCAAAAGTTTGAAGGATGGAGATCCTTTTGGAATAGGAGGGGCTATATTGGTCATCTAGATCCTCAAATGATGATCCAATTAAATTGAATACTTCCTGTGCNAAAAAAAAAAAAAAAAAAAAAAAAAAAAAAAAAAAAGAGTAAACAACCAAACACCATAATGCCCATTTCCTAAAGAAAAATGATCAGTAACAACATGCCTCCAACTGTTGACGAGTAAAAGGCATGTGCGGAGAAGTGAAATAGATAGTCTCAGTGAGGCAGGCAGCGACTGCAACTCTCACATGGACGTCTTCGTGATTTAAGAATTCTTCCTCGGCTAATAATCTCATCGATTTAAAGAGTACAAACCAGTATAAGTCCAGCTCCGATTCTTTGAGCTTTAACAGGCAGTTGTAAATATTCTGCAGCAAATATATAAAAAAAGGAATATTCAGTCAAAGGGCTCCCCAAAATCACAGCCACACTTGAATCTGAATTAAACAGACTTTCAAGAAAAAAGTTAAATCCACACTAAACACATAATCTAAGAGAGAGAGAGAGAGAGAGGGAGCTTACTTCAAGGACTGGAAGAAGCCCATCGGCTGAATAAGGCGGGTCAGCAAGTGTCCAACCATTCAGAAGCTCAAATGCCGTATCGGGGATATCAGAATCATCATCCGACATGACTCCCTCATCTTCTTTTACTCTCTCGTTCGCCTTCGTGTGTATCTATATAATTGGGCAAAAAGAAGAAAGACATCTATGTTTCTCTTCTGCGAAATCAACATTTTTTTCAAGAGCAAAATCGAGAAAGAAACATGCCTCTACTTCTGCTTCCTTTGTTAAATGACAACCGGCTTCAGTATCCTGGACGGGTTAAAAAAATGGGACAAGGGTATAAGGACAACTGTAATGTAACTGGAGGACCAGCATTATAACCAAACCGTCGAGGCAGTTAACAGGTGACAAGGCTTACTTCTTTTTCATTCCCAGTAAGTTGGTGGTCATGACTGAATAATGTCCCATCACAAAGCGATGCCACTATGTCACTATAACCTTCTAAAGAGATATACGACGATCTCACTGCCTTCCTCAGGCACTTTTTGAAGTTGGTCAAGCTAGAGCAAGACTTAGCAGAGTAACTGAGAACTTGTTCTGCCAACTTCCGTGATACTTGGGGAACCTGAGGAGATGAAGAAAGGAGTTTAAAACAAAGGGGCCTTGTTTGTTTTTTGCTGTAACAAAAAAAGACCATCAATGTATCACCTGATCATCACGCTTTCTAAGGTAAGGTAGAATTGCTATAAACATATGTCTAGGTAAAAATGGTAGAACATGGATCATAATGTTCCTCATCGATGCAAATACGGGCCTTGGATGATGGTCCCTAAAAAACGAACATAAGTTCAATTCATCATCAGATAATCATGATAACAAATGAGTTAGCTTGAAGATGCACGGAGGAAAGCATAAATTAGTGGTACCAACATAATCCATGAATCAAAGGAATCTAAAGTTATAAGCAAGATTGAAAATTCAACGCACGTGGACCAAAAAGTTAGAAGTTGTGAGTTATTCAGAATTTATATAAGTACCTTATAGTCTTTAAGGAAAATCTGGAACATGTCCAAAAGAAGATAATTACACCGAAGTCCCACCATCACAGCCCATGCGTTGACCTCATTAACAGATTGAAGGATCGAGATCCTTTTCTCATAGGAGGGGCTAGATATGTCATCTAGATTCTCAAAAGATGATACAATTAAACTGAATATTTCCTGTGCATGGATAGAGAAGAAAAGAGTAAGCAACGACCAAACACCATAATGCCCCATTTCCTGAAGAAAAATTATCAGTTACAATGACATGCATGCCTTCAACTGTTCAAGATTGTAAGCAGGATCCGGACTAGTTAACATTATAGTCTCACTGAGGCACGCAGCGACTGCAACTTTCACATGGACGTCTTTGTGATGTAAGAGTTCTTGACCGACTAAAATTGATTTCATCGTTGTAGATACTACAGACTGGTCCGATTTTTCTAGCTTTACCAGGCACTTGTAAAGATTCTGCAGCAAATATATTAAATTAATTAAATGACTTTGCATCTAAATTAAATAGATGCACCGAGAAGAACACCGAGAGAGAGAGAGAGAGAGAGAGAGAGGTTAACGGGGAATTGTCAAGGAGCCTTACGTCAAGGATCTTAAGAAGCTCAGCGACTGAAGAAGGCGGGTTCATAAGTTGACCATTCAGAATCTCAAAATCCTTACGGGTTGTATTATCCGACATGACTTCCTCTCCTTCCTTTTCTCTCTCGTTCGCTCTTCGTGAATATCTATAAAATTAGCTCTATGCAAACCCTAGATTCGGAAACACAGACTTCTCTCAGCATCAAAATCCTTAAAAAAAAAAAAAGCTCATCGACTGAAGATATGGAAAGCCGGATTAAGCGACGAGAAATTAAACCCTAGACTACGGGGGTGATTGGTTGTTAACTTTAGTTTTTTTTGCTGTAGAATTTTGGCTTTATGTTTTATGGCTATGGCTGTGAATTTGTTGCTGTAGGATATTAATTGTTGGATTTTAGTAAAAGAGGAAATAGAAAAATAAGGAAAATAATAACAAGGAAAAAAAGTAAAGAGAGAAAAAATAATATTTGGAAAGAATGAAAGAGAAAGAGAAAAGAAACTCAAGCCTTTAAAATTATGCTCTAGAAATTTTGCAACTTGCAAGCATGATTGGTGATATCTATTTGGGGCTCTAGAATATTTTTTTGGCTCTCTAAGACCATCTCCATCGGTAAAACCCTTAGAAAGTTTTTAACAAATATTTTAA
>OVBJ01001679.1:0-25314 GCA_900406535.1 Noccaea bulbosa | reverse complement strand
GATTCATTCGGGTGGGCTTTTACAAAGACAGGACGCTACACAGTTAAATCATGATATTTAACGGCTCAACATTATGCGGATGAAACTTTGATCCCTTCATATGGACCAGATTTTCGGGCTCTCCTAGCTAAAGTCTGGAAGATTAAATCCTCACCCAAGTTAAGACATTTTCTTTGGAATGTAATCATGGGTAGTGTCCCAGTAGGGACTCGACTTCAAAGTCGTGGGATCCAAATAAATCCTTTATGCACATGTTGCGGGATAGCTGCGGAAACAGTGAATCATGCCCTGTTTGAATGTCCTCCGGCGCTCCAAGTGTGGGCATTATCACCAATTCCTACTCCCCCACATTTTTTTCCGACTGATGCCCTATTTACAAATATAGCACATCTTTTCTGCCATTTACCCGATGATGATAGTATGCGGATTTATCCATGGTTAGTATGGTATGTGTGGAAAGCTAGGAATGATAAATTATACTCGGATATCGATCGGAAACCACCGGATATTGTCACTTTGGCAATAGCAGAGGCAAATGCTTGGGAAAAAGCACAATCACAAGAAGAAGTTTTTTCTCAAGGGATTGCAATGAGGAGTCTTAGCCTACATGATAGGGTTGAGAGGTGCCAGGTTGATGGGTCTTGGAAAATAACAGAACACCGAACAGGATTAGGTTGATATTATCATAATCCAACGACGGGTGAAAAATTTATGGGTGCAAGTAATTTGCGCTGAGGACTGTCCTCTCTTCAAACTGAATTGGAAGCGTTGGTTTGGCCTATGCAGAGTATGCTTCAGTACAATAAACGTACAATAGCATTTGAGACAGACTGTTCTGACGTGGTGAAGATGGTGTCGACACTGGAGGAGTGGCCAGCTTTCTCGATCTTTTTGGAGGAGATAGCTAAATGCAAATAAGAGTTCACCTGTTACTCTGTCACGCATATACCAAGAACAAACAACACGAAGGCAGATAAGTTAGCACGGAGTGCTCGAGATCTATCTTACAACGTGTACTTTGTAAATTCTACTCTACCGGTTTGGATTTTCGGACCGGTTTAAGAGTATTAGCTGTTGTCAAAAAAAAAAAATAAAAAAAAAATTGTGGAATTTTAGAATTTTCTAGTTTTTTGAATTTTAACAAAAGGGATTGGAAACCCAATCAAATATCCTAATACTACTAGATATATGGTTAGTTGCTGATCAGCAGATATAAAATCAGAAAAGTTTTAATTTAGACGAAACGGAATAAATTATACCACCAAATACTGATATACATAATATTTGCTCCGTGACAGAGCTTTTGAATTAACGAACCTCTATCAATCATCAAAGATATATTTCCTCTCTCATTTAAAAAAAAAAACGAAAATACGAAGAGCGTTGTGCTGGTAAATTTCCATTCAGTTACGTGCATAGTTTGTCTTTGTTATTAATACGAATGGGTCCGTCTATAACCAAAGATACAAGTCATTGAGGTGATGTGATGTCAAGTGACAAATATTGAAAGCCAAGCTGTGATCTGTGGAATATCATTTTTTTATCATTTTTTAATAGTAGTATAGTAGTATAGATCATCATATATACATGATACATTAATATAGCCAAAAAAAAACAATTGGTCGTGGAAATATGACAATATAAAATACATGCAATTTCCACAATCCACACTAATCTTATAATATATGGGACATTATATTTTTTTTTTCTTACGCGAATTGGACACTATATTCAAAGTATGAGATGACCGAGAGAGACTGACTATTCAATGAAGAGTTTGTTTCAGTCTATTGCATATTTTATAAGATTATCTATATTTATATCATTTTAGGTCCTTTCTTCGATTCTTAGAATATCAAATAAGTTAATCTTTAAAATGAGGATCTGCATGAATATTACAGACAAACAAAGTCTAGAGTTTCAACTTTGAAACCGATCGAATTAAACAATAAATAGGTTTGATTGGTAATTTTTGAGTTCTAAAGGGTAAATTTATTAAAAAAAATTTGAAAGTTGGAAGGCGAAGGTGGTGCATGGATTTAGGGATCTCAAAATAGAATAAGACCATTATTTTTTTGAATAAGATAATATAATGAATTAACCAAAATAGAATAAAACAATTATTTTGTAGAATAAGATATTTAATGAATTTATAACAAGGTTGTCAATTCATTATGGGATCCGTTAAAGATTTGTTTGTTTTTTGTTTTGTTTTTTTTTTTCAATCGTAATGATATATATCCAAATTCTAGTGTGACAAAATTGAAACAACCATGAACCACATTTGGGTTAGCGCCAAGGTCAACAGGTGTTTCATTTTGAAAGCTCATAGTGAAGCTTAAATATGACTTCTGAGTTCTGACTCATGTTTCAAATTCTCAAATATATATCAAGTGATATATCAAAAGAGATTCTTCATTTTTATAACCATGACCGGTCCAACAAATTAAATTTATAGCCTTTTTATATTGATTATTCAAAATCTTGCATACTACTAGCTTAAAAATCGTGTTTTGTTGTACTGACTTTTGTAAACATTGCGACTGTAAAAACATATAAAATTCTGGTGACCTTAATCATTTCCTTAGTCCACTTGTCATTTGAGAGCCGTTTATGTTCTTAGCTAAAGTCATGACATAATAATTAAAATATAGTAAGGTTTGGCTTAAAGGTCAAGGAATATGTAAAAGTGGGTAACTTTGATTTCCTCGGGAACTTTTGTTAAATCAAATTAATTTACCTTCAAGAAAACTAAAATCATTGAAGAAATATAAGAAGAAACAAATAAAAAATCTTTGAATGAGAAATAACTGTTGGGCACGTAAAAGAAGAAGTGGAGGATTAGATATGTGCATCCACCTCATCAGCATCATCATCATCATCATCACCATCATCATCAATTCAGCATCATGATCATTATCATTATCAGCTAACTTTCTACTTTGTCTGTTTCACAACTGAGCAATCTATTTGCCAAAATCCTCACTTTCTCTCTTTCTTTCTTCCATGTGATATTCTTGGCTTGGCTTCTTCTGCCTTTAATTGTTCCCATCCCAGCGTCCGTACGTCAAGGTTTCTTCTGGTAAAGTCCTCTTCATCTTTTCGTTTTCCCATCTAAAGAATTCACTCTCTTCTTCCCCTCTCTACTCTGCTTCTGTGATTGTGATATCTCTCTTAAGCTGATCTGATGTGTGTTCTTCTTTCTTCCTTTATTTCCTTTTAATTGCTATTGTCACTGTTTTATGGAGATTTCATCTTCTAATTTTCATTAATTTCAACCAAAGCTTGTGACTTTGAGCTTACCCAGTTCAGGTCTATGAAAGTTTTCTTGTAGACCAAAGCACTCTTTTCAGTTTGTTGGTTAATTTCTTCACTGTATGGTTCTGTAACCTTTGCTTATGCCATCTATGAATCCTTTTTCCAAGTGTTTGTGAGAAATTCTTAATCTTTGTTAGTTTTCAATATCTCTCAGGATGCTTTTGTGCTCTATCGCCAAATTTCAAACACTTCTCTGATTCGAAAGAAAATGGAAGCTTCTACAGAAAAATTACACAAGAGTAGAGTCGATTCAGCTGATGAGAAACAAAACACTAATTTTCTTGTAGAGGTAAACCCAGCTCGATGCTTTTGCTTAAAGAATCTTATTGTTTTTGTTTACAACACATGCAGTTAATGATGTGTGTTTTTTTTTCTCTCAGGTAAACAACATTGAGAAACAGCTATGGACATTAATTCATTCAAAGGGTATTTATCATCCCAGTGTTTCAGAACTATATTCAAAAGCAGGCTTCACCTACGAGCAAATCTTTAAAAGCAATCTTCAACTCGAGGAGCTTCAAGAAGTAGAGTTCCGTCTCTGGAAACTTCACTACAAACACATAGATGAGTTTCGTAAAGGCCTTAAAACAGATGATCCTATCAAGCCAGGCACTGTTGTGAAAGCATTCAAGTTGTTTCTGTCAAGAGCAGCCGAGTTTTACCAGAATCTGATTTCAGAAGTCCGAGGATATTTTGGCGGAAAAGAAGAGAGCAATTCACAGAAAAGCAGATTCTTGTGCCATCGTTTCTATATATGTCTTGGAGATCTTGAAAGGTATAAAGAACAATATATGAAAACGCATGAACATCCTGATTGGTCAACCGCAGCTACATACTATCTTGAAGCTGCAAAATCTTGGCCTGACAGTGGGAATCCTCATAACCAGGTAAACTAAATTCTTCTCCCATTGCTCTTTTTGTTTGTTTTGGCATTTCTGAGTGATTTTCTTACATTTTGTGTAGCTAGCTGTATTGGCGACCTATGTTGGTGACGAGTTCTTGGCTTTGTACCACTGTGTGAGAAGCTTAGCTGTGAAAGAACCTTTTCCCGGTGCTGAGAACAATCTTCGTTTGTTGTTTGAGAAGGTGATTCATTCACTGATACTTCTCTGTTAGCTGCAGTTGGATTGTGTTTGCTTTACATTGCTCAAAATGCTTGTTTTCACTACTGCAGAACAGGTCTTCTTCTTTGCAGTCTGTGTCTGCTAACGCACGGTTTAACTTCTTAAACCCATCGGAGAGAAATGTTACTGTCAAGGACCGAGATCTCTCACAAGCAATCGCTGGAACTGATTTATGGCCACTGGTTGTTCGAACAATTAGCTTCTTCTTCCTTAAATCCAGGTCAGTTTGGATCATGAGAAACGTTTGAATGAAGTACAACATCTTCTGTTCTATTAGCTCAAGTTCTTCATGACCCCTTTTTCCCGGTTTGTTTCAGGTTTGATGAGTTTGGCTGCACATTTGCATCAACTATGAGAGAACTAGATGCAGCTTTTGCAGAAGATGACATAAATCTAGCAGCCATGTTGGAGTCTTATCAAGTTATGGACACAGCGAGAAAAGGACCTTATAGAATCCTCCAACTTGTTGCGGTTTTCGTCTTCATCTTCCACAATTTAGCCAAGTTTAATGAATCAGAGAACGTGGAAGAGGAAGTGAAGCTCATAAATTTAGCAACAACAATGGTGTTCATCATCATGGGGAGAGTTGTTGAGAGATGTTTGAAGACAAGTCCCTTGGATTCTTGCCCTCTCTTACCTGCTGTACTTGTATTTCTAGAATACTTACCGATTCTGCTTCACAAGGTAGAAGAAGAAGAGTGCAGGTTTGAAGAGAAGAGCGAGATTGCGATATCTTACTTCTTTGGCAAACTCGTTGATTTCTTGAACCGGTTAAAGATGAAAGGCGAAAACTTCTCTGCTAACATGATGATAGCTCTTTGGGAGGATCATGAACTGAGGTCCTTGGCTCCTCTGGCTCCCATACAAGTACTTTTGGATTTCTCAAGTCAAATGGATCTAAGAGAGAGTTCTGATAGAGGGAAGGAGCTTCGTCTTCAACGGATTATTAATTCCGCTATTAAGATCACAAGTAGACGACAGAAGAAGGGTTCTCAAAAGTGGTTATTCTTTGACAAACCAGGGACTCGTTTCTACACAAGCTCAGGTGAAAAACAATTCAAAGAAGAGCCTTTTCATGGGAATGGAGAGGGAAGTAACAGAGAACGTGTTACTTTAGGAACGGCTGAGATCATTCCTAGTGAGAATGAAAGATCTGTGCCTGCAGAAGAGGAAGAAGTCATTCTTTTCAAGCCGCTCGTAAGGTGTCAGTCTGCTCCAATCTATTCTTCTGACATTGCAACGAAGCCACTCAGCTCCGGTAGCACAACTTCAGGAAATCAGAAAACTTCATCTGATGAAAGCCTAAGACGCACCTCATCACTCATCGTGAACCATAGCCAACAGGATACTAACTCTGAAAGTTTCAGCTTCATGCAAGGTCTTAAGGACACGGATCAGAAGCATTTGAATATAGAAGAAGGCACTATCTCAGGAAGACCTCCATCGCTGAGCGCCTGGGTGGTTGACAAACATAAAGAGAATGGGAGATTTGGTTTAAGCAAACAAAACGGGTTGAGCACTATTGACGAAACAAGTCCAATCACATCCTTTGATAGTCTCTCCATCAGTAGCAACACCGAGGATCCTGCTTCTTTGTATACACCTCCTACTCCATCTGCTCCTTTACTGCCTGAAAACGCTTCTTGGTTTCATAATGGCGCTGTTACGAACAAAGCAGAGAGCTTCTATGAGCAGACGAGATTCATGAAGCCATACACAAACCCGCCATTAGTTGGGATTTCTTCTTCTGAATGGTTACGGCGATACAGAGAAAGTCGGAATCTTGGACCCGCCTATTCCTATCAACCTCAGGGGACAAACAGTTTGAAGAACTCGTTAGCTCATGAGTCTTCCAAGTTCAGTCTCGTAGCTAGGTACGGGACACCAAATGATCAGTCGATGATCTCTTCTGAAAACTCAACGTTTTACCCTCAGAGATACATCCAAGACCAACAAAGCACAACAAACGGTTATGACTTCAGTGACGATCCCGGACCGTTTCTTCGATACCTGAGAGAGAAAGAGTGGCTGAATGAGAATGGTCAGAGGCTAAGAGGAGCTTCTCCTGCATATATGAACAACTAAAGATGTAGGACGAGTGAGCGAGTTTACAAGAAACTGTCTCAAGTTGTAACAACCCATAGTCATTGTCTTATTGTCTCCTTGCGTTTGTTGCTCAATTTTCCAAGAGAATGAAAACGAAAACCCAAATAAAGAAAATAACCTGGTTGTACATACACAGACAATGTAAGGAAGCTTCCAAAGTATCTAAATCAATCAAGTTCTTTTGTTTCTTCAGGAATGAATTTGAGTTAGATTAGCGTTGAAACCATTTTCAAAAAGTATAGTTGTATGAGGCCAAACGGTGTCCAATAATCATCTTCTTACATGTGTGGAATAGTTTTTTGTTGCACAGACCAAAAAAAAAAATGTTGGGGAATTGAGCAAAATCAAACACTGATCAAGATGAAGTTCTTGCCTCGGTTCCCTCAAGCCAAAGAAAGAAAATAAACAAGAATAGGACCCAAGGAAAGAGTTTGAGGAAGCAAAAACCGATTATCTTGTTGCACCAATCCAATCCTCCTATTTTGCTTGATCTCTCCGTTCTTGAAATCTTCTGCTACCTTGTGTCTGCGTCTGAGTAACTACGAAAATTAACCTGTGCTTGATCATTGGCTTTTATCAGTAGGTGCCAAGTTCAGCTCCTGCATTTGTGTCTCCACTGGTACTAAGCCTGTCTGAGCAAGAAACCTGCAGAACAAAGGCATTGTAACAAATAAGCAAACTAGTGAAGGTTTTTCATAAGCTCCTCAGGATGCTAAAAGACTCCAATTAATTTCGACAAGAGTCATCGCAAGCCGAAACCTTTAGAAACCTCATAAACCTTAGAGAACAAACGGGTCACACAGTACGATGACACAAAGATGAGATCTTTTCCAAGGATATACATAAGGATCCTTAAATAATCAAACTCAATTTCACAAAGAGCAAGATAAAGTACTTAGATTTTAGCTGTGCGCGCACACACACACACACACACACAATCAATTACTCTTACTCATGGACTGATCAGCGACATTAAGACACTGGAGAAAAGTTTTGGAATCGGATCTAACACGGAGATAAACAACTTGTTCAGCCCAAGAAAGTATCAAAGTTTTCAACACAGAAATTGAGATACGAGAAGGAAAATTTGAAAATACCAATTGAGGAGGATAAAGAGAGTGGAGGCGATTATAATGAGAAAGCCAACATGAACAAGCAACATGGATTGGCCACTGGTGAAAGCTACGGAGAGCATGAAGGCGAGACAGAGACCCAGCAGAAGGAACGCGAATTTCAGTGTGTTCCATGTTGGAGCCTGTAAAAATTCCGATTCAACTAGGGTTTAAGCAAAAGAATCAGAATCCAACAAAGAGGAGAGAAAGTTGTACGGACATTGACGCCCGGAGCTAGAGCTCCAAGAAGAACAGCTTCCGTTGACGAAATCTCTGATTTCTTCTCCTTCTTCTCCATCGTTTTTCTTCACAGGTTTCTGAGAAATCCCATCTGGGTTTGTTTTCGAGGATTGAGAATGAAAACCGGTAATGTCAAACCGATACGGTTCCTACCGGTATATTGCGGTTTCTGTATTTGAACGTGTTGACTTTCTTTTACTCCTTTTTCCATACCGGTATACTGCGGTTTAGCTGTGGACAACACACAATCAATTACCATTATGAGAGTTGAAAAATCAACCAAAAGAGATCTAAATAATCCGTCTCTTTTGGTTGATCTTCGTCCTCTTTTCAACACGTTCTGTATTTTTATCCTTCTTTATGTATTTGGAAAATCTCTTGACTAAAGAAGAAAAGAAATTAGAGAAATCTAAAGATCTTCACACACACACACAAAAAAAAAAAGAATTATTTATACTTATGCATTTAGAGTTTTAGACAGAAGAAACAAAAACGAATTTGTACATCTCTATCAAAAAATTTAAGGTGACAAAGTTCTGACACTTAATTTGGCTATGTTTTCGGGCACATTATTTAACAACGACGGGCACACCAAAGGCTCAAAGCTAAGGATAGTCTCAGCTACATCTACATTGGTACCATTTGCTTTGGCCGTGAGCCTTCTGTTTTGTGTAGTGTAGCCGTCGGCTCAATCCTCTCTAATCAAATCGAGGCCTATAAGCGAATAATGCCAAATGTCTTAATCATTCGATGCATTTAATATTTTCTTATTCGATAGTTGACTTTTGCTTAATCATTCTCTATGCCCACAAACATGGAATGATGAATCCATCAATATACTATATACCCAGTAAATGTACTTAGACAGAATAATGATGTGTAATAAATTTTATGATATACTCTCTCTTTCCCTAAACGATTGATATTCCAGTTTTTTGTTTTATAAAAAATCATTTTCTAATTTTTTTTGTATTACTTTATGTTAATTAGTTGGATATTGAATTACTATTGGTTGACAATATATTTATAAACTACTGAATTTTTTTTTTTATTTGTGTGAAAGCTTAAAAAAAAAAAAAAACTTGTGGAACCTTGCTATAAAATTGAAATGATGTCTTACTGTAATCTCTTCGTTAATTGCAACTTTAAAAACTAATAAACACAAGCGAGATTAGGGTTACCAGCTCCCAAGCTAATAGTTAGGTAGAACATTTTCTGTTTCCCAAATCTGAAATGAATAAATTCAAATCAAATTCATTTTGTTATGCTGAAGAGTGTTGTTTTCTTATGTTTCTCATTTTGGATGCTCAAACTAGGGTCAAAGGCTTTCTTCCATAAGATCGATGGTCTTTGTTTCACTTGAGATGTCTTCTTACTTGATCAATGTTGTGACTCATCAATAAATTTTCGTTGATGCTGAAAGCCAGAACAAACTTTCTGAGTCGAAGCTGCTAGTGAGATAATCGATCTGAAGCGAGATTAGGACTAAAAGCTTCCCAAGCATGGAACGTAATTGCAAAATTATAGTTTAACCAGAAGCAAAATTATATTAACCATTCTGTTTTTAACATAAGCAAAATTATAGTGTGACCATTCGGTCATCTTCTTCAAAGCATTGTCCTCGGCCGCCTTCTCCAGATCACTGTCCTCGGTTGTTTTCTCCAGAGCGGCCAGAGCCTGCTTTGCAATAGCAAGCTCCGCTAGTGCCTCCTGAGCAATAGCCTCCTGCTCTTGTGCCCTATGCGCTGCCCTTTCCGTCACAAATTGTTTCCTCAATAGCCTCAACTTGTCTTGACACATCTCAATTGTGATTTCTGGGTAGACTTTACTCAACGTCTTGTCACTACAAGAAACGTACGTGTATTGCACCATATTTCCGACGACCAAAGATCCATCGGAAATTTTTGACGGCTAAGCAACGATTTAACGACGTATAACATGCTGTCGTAAATCCGTCGGAAATTTCCAACGGATTTTTGGTCGTTGAAAATACCGTCAAAAATTTTCGATGGAAAATCAACAAAAGAAAATTCGTCGGACTATTCCGACTGTTTTCGGAGAGATCCCCGACGGATTTTTAATTTAGGCATTAATAACCTAGCCTCAATATTTTTTTTTGGCGTTGTAGGGCGATTTCCATCGAAAATTTCTGACGGATTGAATATGTTTTAGGCATTACTTGTTCCTGGACCGAGTATTCAAAGAAAACATTGAATGTGTTTTTCCAACTACTTAGCTGCAAATGTTATGGGAACATGGTGTTGAATCATTTGATGTTTCTTGTCAGTAAAAGTTTATAATGCGTTTAATGCTTATGTCACTGAACATTTCTTACCTATATTTTTTTTACTAGCATGCCCAAAAAATTATAAGCCACTAGATCGCAACAGTTAATTGTATATTACCTTTCTCTTCAATTTGTTGCTCGGACTGTTAGATTCACCATCTTGGAGCACTTCATGAATGAGCGCAAATACGTTCCATGCTACAGACTAGCCAGTCGATGAATCAAGGAGTTATGGAAGAGCTGTCAAAAAAAAAAAAATTATGGAAGAAAAGAAATATGCAAAAACACACGCACCCGATTAATTTAAAATAATTGGTGTAAATTAGCCAAGGAATAATTTAATATATTTAGTATGCCGCCAAAAAACAAAATTGTTTATGCAATGTAATAGTGATACATTTTTGAGTAAATTTCAGAAATACATCTTCTTGGGTGTCAATTTTCAAAACTACACCTTTAAGGTATTTATTTTAAAAAATACATTTTTTTATTGAGTAAAGTAACTCTAAACCCTAAAATATAAAACTCAAATCCTAAAATTTAATATTGAACCCTTAAATCTAAACTCTAAATCCCAAAATCTAAATCTTAATTAAGAATTAATGAATTCAAATTTATAGATTAAAATTAGAAAAAGTGTAGTTTTGAAAATTGTTACACTAGAAGTGTATTTTTGAAAATTTATCTTTTAAAAAGTATATTTCTCAAAATTTCTCTATATTTTTTTGAACGTTATGTAATCTCCAGTATTGGTTATGTAACCTCTCGATTTTTTCATCATCAATCTAATTTATGTGTAGACTTTTCATATATCATGCTGCTAGGTAGGAGTGCTTAAATAAATGTTACATTAATTTTTAAATCTTAGTTGTCACAAACTCTATAATGATGCTTAACATGAGTGTTTGGCCAATAATAACAATAACAATAGCCTTTTAATTTTCGATACTTTATTACGATGTTAAAGTTTCCACGCCCAGCAGTAACAAATCGCCATGTGTCCTTTTATAATCGTTGAAGATAAGTTATATTTAATTTCACAGAAAGACAGAGATTAAAACCTTTTTTTTAAATAATCAAATTCGTACGTATATTGTAAAAAGTAATCAACGTGATTCAATTTTTGTAGAATTGTAAATCAGTAATGGACACATCACTAATCATCATATATCCAAAATTTCAGTTTCTTTGAGTTATACTATGATACTCCAAATTTTATTCACGTACTGACAATCTTCCCTTTTTTTGACAGACAACAATGTTTTTTCAATGAATTTAATTATATAAACGTATAAAACTTTTAAAACATAATTAGAGATAGACAAAAAATTGGATAGGAGATTTAACGATTTGCCTTTTTGTTCACGCGGAATTATGATTTTTGTTTTGGAGGGTATTTTATTTCTTCGTCAATATTTGACAGTATTATTTTTTTTTGTTTGTGTGTGTCTGTGGGGGGTGAAGGAGTGACTTTTGGCATTGTTTTGCTTCAGAGATTCCGTATTTTGAATTTTCCTGTGGAATCAAAACCCTATCTGCCTGCCAATCACAAACCCTAAATTCTGTCCTCGATTTTTGGTATCTTCCTCCGAATTCTCTTGATCTGTGTCGCCTTCGTTTTGGTTGTCCCTTCTAAATCGTCATTTGTTTGTTTTCTTCCCATCCATTGAAAGGAGAGGCAGATTCGATACTGTTTGAGCTAAAATTTTGTAGATCAGATTGCAGATTAGACCCGTAATCGAGAATTGGGTTAACTTGAACAAAATTTGTTCAGCAATCGTGGTATTAAGCTTAAACTCGTGATCTGAAATTGAGTGAAACACCGAATTGAGTTTTTTTGGGTGCTTTTCGGGAGATTTGATGGAGTGATCGAAGAGAGAGAGAAAAAGGGAACGATGACTGGATTGGGCGTTCGATCCAGTAGCTGTGGTTCCTTGGAGAAGACGGGACTTAACGGCGTCGTTTTGCCTGTCCAGACGACTACGACGCGTACCAAACCATCTAAGATGCAGAAAGAGAGGGAAGGTATTGTACATTGGATCTTCAAATTCGCGGGTCGTAAGAAGGTGGGCATGTTGCTTCTCTTCTTAATCTCCGCCGTCGTCTTCGTTCGCGTCCTTTACGTCGGAAAAGGTNTTTTTTTTTTTTTTTTTTTTTTTTTTTTAAATAATGATTCCGAAAAATTGGGTAGTCATGTTATGGTAATTTGAGGTTTTAGCTTATGGATTTAGTTTCCAACATGGAATAAGTGTGACAATCTTAAAAAAGAGGAGAGTATGCTTTGCGTGATTTGTGCCAATGGGCTTGTTTTGGCTTACAACTTAGGAGCATTGTGTGGAATTTACTTTAAGAATCGACTGAGAGCTAGAGAACATAAACTGGTTGGATTTTGATTTAGTGTTATGAACCTTGGACTTGAAATCATTGTGAGCAGTCTATTTACGATTGTGATTCAGGTGAAGATGGTCAGGAAGTTCAAGTTCCTCCGAGTCTTCATTTTAATGGCAGTTCAGTCGTAAATCATTCCAACATGTTACCAACAAATGAAGACCAAAACATCAATATTCGAAATATATCTTTTCTGGGAACAAATGTTATAATGACCCCTCCTCCTCCTATGCATTTTCTTGGCTACACGCTTCCTCAAGGACATCCTTGTAACAGTTTCACTTTACCTCCCCCACCAGCCGACAGAAAGAGAACCGGACCACGCCGTAAGTTGTCATGTTTTTGATTTCCAGTCTCTTTCTTTAATTTCCCTTTTCTGAGATTTGTTGTGATGATTTGAAGAGCTCTGCCGGAGAGACGGTTTTTTTAAGAAGTATTTTGGTTTGCTCTGCGTGGTTTTGATTTCAGCATGCCCGGTATGTTACCTCCCAGTAGAAGAAGCAATTGCCTTGATGCCAAGTGCCCCGTCATTTTCCCCTCTTCTTAAAAACTTAACGTACATATATGAAGAACCACTCAACAGAGAAACAGAGTTTGGAGGGTCAGATTTTGGTGGTTACCCTACTTTGAAACATAGGAATGATTCTTTTGACATTAAAGAAACAATGAGCGTGCATTGTGGGTAAGTATCTTTGTGGTCTTGTTTATTCCCCTCGTCTCTTTTTGCTGGTCCAATCTTAGTAAGTTTTTCATGTTATTTTTTACCAATGATTTTTCAATCAGGTTTGTCAAAGGACCTCAACCTGGTCGAAATACAGGTTTTGACATTGATGAGGCTGATCTTCTTGAAATGAAGCAGTGCCGTGGGATAGTTGTTGCTTCGGCCGTCTTTGGTAGTGCTTTGCATGATACGTTTCTCTCTCTTTTTTTTTTGTAATCCATCGTTGTGTGTTTCTAATGAAGGGTCTCTCTCTTTTTTCAGATGCCTTTGATGATGTAAAAGCCCCAAAAAATATCAGTAAATATTCTGAGGAAACAGTTTGCTTCTACATGTTTGTTGATGAAGAAACTGAATCAATTTTGAAGAAAGAACGAGGCCTTGATGAAAACAAGAAAGTAGGGATATGGAGAGTTGTTGTTGTTCATAATCTCCCTTATTCAGATGGAAGACGCAATGGAAAGGTAAATGCACCTCTCTTATCTTTCGAATAAGAAAAGTTCATGGACGAAACTACGCATTAAGTTACTCGAAACTAAAACACGAACTTAGCATACTAGATTTTCCCCTTATCTTTTACAATCTTTTTCCAAAAGTATTGTATCCACACTGCTGTAACAACAGCCTTTTCTCCTTTAGATTACGCTTGAAGCTGTTTACTACTATAGGGATAGAAAATAATTCCCTAAGAAACCTAATAAAATTAGATTAAAGTTTACAACAGTATCTCACTGCAGATGGTTGATTCCAAAATGAACAAGAGTATAGAGAGATTATTAGATAGGCCACTTATATGCTGTTACCTCCCACGTTCTCTTGTAGGTGCCAAAGCTTCTTGTTCATAGGATGTTTCCAAATGCTCGCTATTCTTTATGGATTGACGGAAAACTTGAGCTTGTCGTCGATCCATATCAAATTCTTGAAAGGTGAGGCCTATCATTTTTTTATCTTTTAAGATCAGTCTGAGGATATCGCAAGTGATATGCTGTATGCAGTGTTCCCAATATTCTATTGCAACCATTTTTCAGTTGTGGTTGGCTATCCACCTTCCTACACTAACCGAATAACAAACATTCTTTAATCATATCAGTGAATTCTTATGGTAGAAAACTGCCAGATACGGTTAAAAAAGATTCAATTTTGTTTCAAAGAAAAGTTCACGGTTTTGAGTTTAGAAGGCCTTAGGCTTGGTGAATCTGTTTCTGTGCTGCAGCAGTCTTTGACTGACCTCTCTTTTCACCAGATTCTTGTGGAGGAAAAATGCAACTTTTGCGATCTCTATACATTACAGACGATTTGATGTCTTAGTGGAGGCCGAAGCAAATAAAGCTGCTGGTAAATATGATAACGCCTCCATCGACTTTCAAGTTGATTTCTACAAGAATGAAGGGTTAACCCCTTACTCTGTTGCAAAGCTCCCAATCAAAAGCGGTATGTCTCTTGTCTTTTGCTTGCTCTTTCAATACTAGGGGATTCAAAGCCTCTTATATACACACAACTGTGGTGGGGGCTATGCAGACGTACCAGAGGGCTGCGTCATTTTAAGAGAGCATGTTCCCATTAGCAACCTCTTTACTTGCCTTTGGTTCAACGAAGTAGACCGATTCACTTCTAGAGATCAAATCAGTTTCTCAACAGTAAGAGACAAGATTGCAGCAAAGACAAATTGGACAGTAAGCATGTTCCTTGACTGCGAAAGACGCAACTTTGTAGTTCAGGTAGATTTCTTCTTTTCATGCCGACTTAGCCTTATGTTACAAACAAGAAATCAATCCTGACTTTTATCATAACCCTGTTTTATTGAACACTCAAATGCAGAGATATCATCGAGCAGAACAAGAGAGATTCGCAAGGCAACGACCTCCGGTGCCTGAGTTTTCTCCTCCACCGCCTTCACTGCCTCCACCGGTTTTAATCAGCAGCGATTTGCCTAGAAAAATGTCAAGTGGAAGAGCGGTTAGCACAACGCCGCCTAGAAGGCGTGGAAGAGACAGACGGTCTGGTCCGAGGGGTCACAGGAAAACTAATTTGCCTGTAAGATTATCAGATTCAGCTTAATACTTGGGGCTTTTCTTCTTCATGGTCAATCTCATCACCAACCACACGTTCCAGTTTTACCACACAGTAATTTTCTTTGTTTTTTTTCTTTCTTCTATTTGATTCTAAGGATTCAAAATCAATTTTTTAATGTATATATACACACGAACATTTTGTACTTGGATAATAAATTATAGTTTCGAAGTTTTGAAGAAAGTTAATATCTGTCTAAGAGACCATCTGAGTTTGGTTTAGAATGTTTAATGAGTCTTCCGATACAGTCTCCACGTCTCGTCTTCTAAAAGTTTTTTTCTTTGTTGGTCATAAAACCATACAAATGTAAAGATCCATATTGGATATTTTATATGTAATGGATCAGGTGTTCAATGTACACAATTTTGAAGAACACACGGGTTTATCCAGAGTACAGCAAACAGATTTAACTACGATTAAATGTTGTAAGTAAATTCTAGTCAACTATAATCCTAAAAGATGATTTTTTTTTTTTTTTTTAAGATTTCACACATTAAAAATATATATTAAAACTTCAATATAGATGTATTGTTTTTTTATGATTAACAAATTTTCATATTTTTTTAACCAATGGTAATTTAATAATTTCAAATTTTTTTTTTTGAAGTTTATAACTAGTCAATGTTTAGTCAATGTTAATCTATTAAAAATGCATTGAAAACATATAAAAATTCATCTATCTGAAACAACAAAATTCTCATAAAATATATCTTTTCGAAATGGAGGGAGTGATGTATTTGAAGTTGTTAGCTATAAAAAAAATCATAATATTAAAAAGGTAATTAGGGATTGAAGCCCCGCGCAAGCGGAGGGTTATTGCGATAGTTTTTTATGTATTTGTTTTATCAGTTGTTTTGAATTTTGATGGTTTTGTGTTAAAGTTTGTTGGTTATGTTGTGATTTAATTTAACACTTACACTAAGGATATTTAATATTTTTTATTTTATTAAGATGTTAACTTTGTACTTCATCTTCGACTTTAGAAAATGTTTAACATGTTTTAAATATTTTGCTTATTCAGTTTCATTAGACTATAAGTAAGCATTTAAATCAAATAAAAAATTCTTAAACATGATGTAGAATCACATATTTACTCGAAATATGGTACAAAATATATCTTTGGTTTTTCTGTTGTAGCGTTTAAACATGATGACCATTGATTCTTTTATACAATTTTAGTTTGAAAAATTAAATTATTTTTTAAAAACTCACATGTCACAATTCTTAAAAAATTTCAATTTTTTGCTTCTAACTTCTCATTAGATTTCTAGTTTGTTAACAAAATTAGATTATGTAATCTTTAACTCATAAACACATTAGAACATTTTTGAGAAGATATTTTTTTTTACAAAGTTTTGATTAATAAGGTAACTATATAATATTTTGAGTAAAATAAATCATTACATTTTTTTCAATATATATTTTTAATAATAAATTACCAATAAATGTTTTGTGTATTTTTGTTAATTTTATTCATATTTTAAATATAAGCATATGTGAAGAAATATGAATAGACATATAATAAATGAATATTTTAAATATAATTTAATAATTGTTTGCTGATGTGGACACTCTAGATGGAGAGATCACTCTCTAATTATATATAAAATTTCAAATATTATAATTAATTGTTTTCATAGTGGAGCAATATTAACCGTCCACAATATCATAACGCATATCATTGTTCTTCATTTTCTTCTTTATACTTGTTTATATGTTTTTAAATGTTTTTGATTTATTATTTTTCAATCTCTCCTTCTTTGATTTCTTATTTGTTCTTATTTAGTATTTTATTCATTTTCACTCATCTTCGCCTCATCTATTCTTCGTCTTCGCTCTTCTTTACTCTTTATTTTTGTTCTTATTTGGTTTCATCTCCTTTTGATTTATTCTTTGGACTTGTCTTGTTAATTTTCTTATCAGGTTATTCTTTGGTTTTTCATCTTTTTCTTCTCTTATTTATATTACATTTTCGCACTTAAGTATCTTTGTTTTTGCTTTTCTTCG
The DNA here is from genome assembly GCA_900406535.1 of Noccaea bulbosa. Lineage (NCBI taxonomy): Eukaryota > Viridiplantae > Streptophyta > Magnoliopsida > Brassicales > Brassicaceae > Noccaea > Noccaea bulbosa. Next base: position 7,944 of record OVBJ01001679.1, on the reverse strand, counting down.
GTTTCATATTTTACTCCTTTTTTTCTTTGTGTTCGTCTTGGTTTTTGGTTTTTCTTCAACTTCTTTTTCCTTCTTTATTGGGTTTATTTTCCACTCTTCAAATTTTACATGACTTCATTCTTTTTATAAATAATTTTAGTGTAAGCTTTTTTAATTTTATATATGTTATATAAAATTAGTTTTATTGTTACGTATATTTGTTATAATTTTTAATGATTATTTATATAATTGAAATCCTTATTTTAAATTAAGAAAATTTCCTAAACTAATTCTAATTATATTTTTGGTGTTAATAAAAATTTATACATGTTTTTCTTATCTCTTACATATCTGTATCGATATTATAATTTAAATTTTTGAAAGATTTATTAGTTTTACATAAGTTTATATGTACCAATAATATTGATTTTTTAAAATCTATATGTAACATCCGTGAACCAGAAAGTTGTTTTAGAAGTGGTATCAGACGACATTAGAGATTCAGGAGTGGATTACATATGCTTTTTGAGGTGTGAATTTAGGAGTGATTGTACATGTTCTTGTTTGATTGTTGTACAGTCAGTCTAAGGTTCAAACACTTCGAAGAAAATATGTAAAAAGCTTTTGAATCACTATTGTCGCTCGACACTAGGTTATCGGATTCGATCCCTGTTTAAGTCGATCGAATGGCAATTGAAGTTGGTTCGGGTCGATTGGTGTCGACCGACACCAAGGAGTGGTGTCGATCGACACCAGCTTCAGAAAAATCGACTGGTTCGATTTAGGTGTGCTGATTTTGTCGGTTTAGGGCGAAGAAGCCCTATTTTTCGAGAGAAAAACAATGTAGCCGCGTTTCAGAGTTCACTTTTCAAGATCAGAGCTTTTCAGAGAGAAAGAGGGTGATTTCTGGGCGATTTTGGAGTTGAATGATCGATTTGTGGCTGTTCTTCGTTGTTTCCATCTTCCTTTCCCCTTTCCAATCCTTTCTAAGGTGAGTGCGTGACTGCTGGTCCGTTTAACACCAGAGATTTCATGACTAGGAGTTGTTATTGAGTTTTTCGAGTTGTTCTTGAGCTGTTCTTGAGATATTGTGTTGTTTGATCGACGTGGGGGTGGAATCCCATGAGTTTCTGTGTTTTTCGTACTGTTTTGTTGCTTTTGGTGTTGAGGCGTCGGGACAGTGTCGATCGACACAAGTACTGTTGCGAGTCTGTTGCTTTTGTTGATCATTGCTGTTTTTGTTTAATGTTGTTTTTGTTTGATGTACTGTTTGGTGGTGGACGTACATGGCCTGTAAGTATTTATGATAATATTTACGCATCTATATTCAGATGTGATGCAGGTAACAGGAATGTTCAACCGCAGAATAAGGCCGAGAGACGATGATGAAATTAGGCATTTGTTGTTGCTTATTCTTATGTGGCTAGCAAACAATCGTTTTTAGGTTGGTAGTTTCATTTTAAAAATATAGCAAACTAGTGTTTAGCTTGATAGAGTTTATTTATATCATTGGTTTTATTGATTTTGGTTTAATTGTTGGACTGGTTATTTGAATTATTAATTGTTATTTCTTTCAAAAAAATTCTGCATTGGTAATTAAATTAAAAAAAAAAACTTGGTTATTATAACTAATTTACTATAACATAGTTTTCTTTGTGTTGTTATTAAAACAAAAAAAAATCTTTAAATTATTTAATTAAGAAAATTTCAGAAAAAAATAAAATAATAATTAATTAATTTTAGTGATGATGTGAAATTATACTATTGATTATTTAAAATTGTATATATTTAATTTTCTTATCTCTTATATATTTAAAATTTGAATTTTTTCTTAATGATATAAATTTTTACATGAGCCAATCAAATATCATTTTAATTAATTTTTTATTAATTATATAAATTCTTACGTAAACTAATCAAATTACGTTTAAATTGAAATTTTTCTTAATTATGTAAATTTTTACATGAACTAATACGTGTTTTTCATCTTATATAGATGCTCTTTAAGACCTATAACCTCAAGTTGTATTAGTAATAGATATGGAGGGAGATTTTTGACTGCGACAAGCATGAAAAAAGTGTACAGAGCTGACCTCGAACTGGGGTTAGGGCTGTTAGGCTAGTTCCTGATATCGAACTAGTGAAACCACTACGATACAATAAGTTTTAGTTAATTAGGGGTCTCTATAAAAAAAAATATTTTGGGGGTATAATGCAAATGTATTTTTTAATACACATTAAGCACGGCTCTGGCGACAAGGTTTCAAAATTTTAGCTGATGCATGACATGCATGAATGAAAATTCCGAGCTATCCAAGTAGGAGAACAAATGGTATAAATCTTTGCATCTATCAAGATATCATGAACCTTGCGAGTTAGTTTCTTCCTTTTCCTGTGATCTTATCCCGATCGGCAAATTTGCAAGCTGACTCTCTTGGTAAGGGATCGATATTTTTCAGATTTTACTTTATGTAACGCAACTGCGTTGGGTTTCCCCGTTTTTAATGAATTGCTGTTAAAAAAATATGAATGAAAATATATAACTGTTAAGTATAAAAGGAGCTAAATATTGCCGACCAAAAAAAAAAAAAGGGTGCAAGGAGCTTCAGTGATTTATGATCAATCGTAATTCGTAAACGTTTTTGTCATATCAGTTAAACGTCCAAGTCTTCATTTTAATGGTCAAATGACCCCTATAATTATTTGTGTACGCAAAAAAAATTGAAAAATTTAAGACTGTCTAATGAATGCAAATTTAACATCAATCTTGAAATTGATGGTCTTTCATTGGAAGCATATCATATACGACTATTACCACTATGTCAATATATACATTATAATTAATTGAAATTTTATTTCTGGGCCATGATTATGGGTTCTATGATCATAAAGAGAAACCAACCTCTTGGTACGTAATCAAATAATGACCAAGCTTTTTGTCGTTATATAATTCTTTATTGTTTACGTACACATGACATGCATGTGATTCACATTATGACAGTAGCTAGTCAGTACATAGGGTTCAAAATCATTTGCATTATTGTTTTCAAGTCTGGAATAAAGTGAGCGTAGAATTCTATCGAAATAGACTGAAATGTTATTTGACTTTTTATCAACTAACACCACCAATTTTTGACTTAGTCTTCAAGCTATGATAATATAACACAACTCACAATAAAAATGTGTGATAAAACCGTAGTTGGTGGTTCGTTGTACCCCTTATAAACACTATAGCCAATAACCTATTGACATTTATTATCCCGCAATGTAGGTGCTCGAGAAGGATCCACACCATAACAAAAGCATTGATTAATTGAAAAAAACCAAATCAAACCCGAAACAAAATAAAAAAAAAAAACTATCGATTTTTATATCTTGAAATCCAAAAAATCTGACTCGAACCTGACCTAAAATCCGACGAAACAATTCGTCCCTTTTAAAAAAAAAAAAAATTATTTAATTATCAATGCCAAATTCTAAAAAAAAATCAATAATTAAATAAATCAAATAATTCAGTTCAATAAATAAATCAAATAAAAGAATGAATACTAGCAAACTAAACATCAGATTTGTCATTAGTAAAATGAAAATTAACAACCTAAAACTTGCTAGCCACAACAAGATAAGCATAAACCACATCCTATCATCATCCTCGTCTCTCAGCCTCATTATACGGCAGAACATTCCTCTTATCTGCATCACATTGAAATATAGATGCATAAGTATTATCATAAATACTTAGTAAGTGGATCATCCCGCCTACATGTCATATACGTCAACCACCAGACAGTACATCAAACAATAACAATAACAACAGCAGCAATGACCAACAAACTCAACAAACTAGCAGAACAGTAAGTGTCGATCGACACCCCACCAGTGTCGATCGATGCCCAGCTCGGTGTTGACCGACACCACAAAAGATGTCGAACGACACTCTGCGACATCAGCGTCGATCGATACCACGCATGGTGTCGATCGACACCTCCCCGACACAATGACACCAATTCAACAAAACAACACAGATTTCACAAATAAACACAAATCACGGGTTTTCAACGACCAAAACGAATTAAACTCAATAATAACGAAGAACAACTCAATAACATCAACCCTAAACACATAAACACGAAATCTCTGTTGATAAACGGACCTACAGTCACGCACTCACCTTAGAACGGATTGGAAAGAGCAAAGGAAGATGAATGGTGAAGAACAATAGCAGATCTAACTCATAAACTCAGATTTCTCTCCCAAATTCGCCTCCCTCTTGCTCTGAAAAGTGAAAACTCGAAAAGTGACTTTCTCCACGCGGCTACAGTATTTTTATCGCGTGAATAGGGTTTTCATCACTTAAACCGGACAAAACCTGCTGACTTGTATCAAACCGGTCGAAAATTCAATAACCGGTGTCGATCGACACCACTTCTTGGTGTCGGTCGACACCAACTCGAATTCAAATCAATCGACTTAAACCGGAAATCAATCGATAACCGGTGTCGATCGATACTAGTTATTCAAAAACTTTTTACACACTTTCTTCGAAGTGTTTAAACCTTAGACTGACTGCACAACAATCAAACAAGAACATGTACAGCCCATCCTCAATTCACACTTATAGGATATATGCAATCTAGTCATGAATACCTAGAATCGTCCGATACCACTTTTAAAAATTGCAATTCTGGTTCACGGATGTTATATCCGAAGTCTTATTCCTAATTATATTATTAGAAAATGAGAAATAATACGTTAAATAAAGAAATTAAAAAGTCAGAAAACAATTGAACAAAAGTTTTGTTTTTTAGATGTCATGTGTTATTCTCTCATAGCAAAAAGTTATCACTCAAGCAGATAGTTATCCTACTTTTATTTATGTAATAAAGATGATTACTAAATGAGATATAACAATAAAATTCGTTAATCATATCTTTCTTAAATTCTGTGATTAATTTTATTTTGAGAATGACAAAAAGTATTTTTATCAAAATGGAAAACGATAAAAAGTTATACACATATATTTTAACTCTAAACACATGTCATTTTCTTGTTAACTTAAAATGTGGATGTGTTAGATTTGTGAAGAGAGTTATCGTCATTTTATAGTATAGATTTCCTCTTTGCTTGGTGATTTCAGTTTTGTGAGATTCGAACTAACCACTATCGTGAGAAATTCCAAAAAGAGGTTCAAAACACTTAAACACAAACACAATCACTTTTTCCAATCCAACGACTACTTGGTTTAATAATGGAGCTACAGAAATTAACTAGCTGCAAATGTCAAAATCAAGTCTAGAACAAAATAGCTTAAAAACTCAGCATGTATTTGATTTAAGCACCTTTTTCGAATCCAAATTAAAAAAACGAATCTAAATGAGTAATCCAACTTCACTAACTTAAATCTAAAAGTGTAAAATGAGCTAATTTGTTCCATTAGATCCGTTCATGGGTTCTTTCCTAGACTAAATGTTGCTTTAAATAAAAAATATATTGAGAATGAACCAATGACACATCAACATATATTTTCTTTTAATATATTAGAGATGATTAATGTAAACACATAGAGAAAATAGCTGTCTGCATTCCAAACTCTGTTGTCATACTTAATGTGTGTTGTGTATACGAATTAATAACACGTCTCATATTTATAAAGTCTCTTATTTATAGCGTTTTCAAGTCGCAGACGCGCCGCTTCGTGTTAATGTATAACACGAATCAAAGCCACAAACAAACAAAACACATATAATGGCTCTTTGACCCTCTTGAGCTGATGAGAGAAAATCACCCTAAGGACACAAAACAGAGGAAAACAAAAAACTTGAAATAAACAAAACAAGAAGATGAAGCATGGTTTGATAATCATAAACTGCATTCTCCTCGCTATAGGAACCTGTGGAGGTCCTTTGTTAGCTCGTCTCTACTACACCAATGGAGGAAAGCGATTCTGGTTGATGAGCTTTATATCAACCGCAGGTTGTCCAATCATCCTCATCCCTCTTTTCTTCTCCTTCCTCAGCCGCCGCCGCAGCAACCGCAACCGCGACAACGCAGAAAACACGGAAGAAAAAACAAAGATCATCCTCATAGAAACTCCTCTGTTCATCGCATCCATCGTCATAGGGTTGCTCATAGGACTTGACAACTACTTATACGCATACGGATTAGCTTATCTTCCAGTTTCCACATCATCTCTCATAATCGGGACTCAGTTAGCTTTCAATGCTCTCTTCGCTTTCTTCATGGTCAAGCAAAAGTTCACTCCCTTCTCTATAAACGCCGTCGTTTTGTTGACGGCCGGCACCGGAATCTTGGCCTTAAACAGCAACGGAGACAAGCCGGCTCACGAGAGCCACAAACAGTATGTTCTTGGGTTTATAATGACTCTGGTTGCAGCTGTTCTATACGCTTTCATTTTGCCGCTCGTTGAGCTCACTTACAAGAAAGCTCGACAAGAAATCACTTTCCCACTCGTGCTCGAGATGCAGATGGTCATGTGCCTCGCTGCTACTTGCTTCTGCTTAGTTGGGATGAGCATCGTTGGCGATTTCAAGGTAACCATAAAAAAATCAGATCTTTAATGGTCTTTTGTTGGCATAATTAGGGTATCTTCGGATGGATCTTGATTTAGTAAAGATCCAAGGATCAAAATACTGTCCAGATTTTTGATGCAAACCCTAATGACTGAGTTTTTGGCTCTCGTATTTTAAATAATCTTTTTGTATAGTATACTAGATTTTATGATACAGTATGAAAAACTTAGTACGGATTTCCAAAACATTAGGAACATGCTTAACTTTTTGTTCTTTTGTAATTTTAAAGGAGAAAGTCCCTAGAAACAATTTAAGATATTCGATGTATTTCAAACTCATTGATTGAATAACATCGATACAGCTCTATTATATTGGTACGTGTATTTAAAACCTTTTAAAGTCCATTGGATTTTATTTTATTTGATAATATTTTATAATCAGTACGAATTTGTTCCAATAAATTGTGTAGGTATGACATGACACATGATTTCAACTGATTTTCAATCATTGACTGAATGACAGAAGATTTTTTATTTGGATTTCCAATCAACAATCTAATGAAACCCCCTAAACTTTCACTTGTATTTGAAACTAATCAACCGAATCAACACATAATTATGATTAAAATTCAAGATCATGGTCCGATATAACATTTTTGACATGTTTGTATATAGGTGATAGAAAGAGAAGCAAGAGAGTTCAAGATCGGAGGTTCTACGTTTTACTACATGCTAATTGTGATCACAGGGATAATCTGGCAAGGATTTTTCTTAGGAGCCATAGGGATTGTGTTTTGTGCATCGTCTCTAGCCTCTGGTGTTCTCATTAGTGTTCTTCTTCCGGTGACAGAGGTTTTGGCCGTCGTTTGTTTCCGGGAGAAGTTTCAGGCGGGGAAAGGTGTCGCTCTCCTTCTATCTCTTTGGGGATTTGTCTCTTACTTCTACGGCGAGTATAAATCCGGCAAGAAAGTTGTCGATAAACCTCAGACGCCCGAGACAGAACTGCCTGTTCTCCCAGTTAGTGATACTGTTGCTTAAAGGCTCTCTCGCTTTTCTATAAAAAGAGCATTACGATTATATTTTGGTATGCGTGATTTTGTATTTTTGTTGTGAATTTTATAATTGTTCTTGTGTGTAATTAAACCTATAGTAATTGTTCTGTTGGGTAGATATATAAAAAATATATATTTGATAAATAAAACAATTTAATACATTTGTAGTAAGATAGATATTTGATAAATAAAACAAGCTAAGTTATTAAAACAAAAACAAAACATAAATGATATATGTTCTAAATAATAAAAGGCAATTAAATTGACATGAGGTTAGCCAACTCGACATGAGGTTGCAGAATTGCTTCATGTGTCTTCTAGAAGGGATCATGTTTTTTTTTTTTTTATCTCTCTGTCCATACTTGTGAAGATGAACAAGTAATA
>OVBJ01001678.1:0-25351 GCA_900406535.1 Noccaea bulbosa | reverse complement strand
TTCCAACCCAAAACCAGCGAAAACCGGACAACTCAAATCAAACCAAAAATCCGATTTCGGACCGGTGTCGATCGACTCTACCCTTTGTGTCGATCCACACCAAAGAAAAATCATGATTCTTTGGTCTACGGATGTTACAGAGTAGCCATCATGGAGGAGAAGCCCTAGGTGGTGCGCAATCCAGAAGGAAGAAGGAGGCGCCGCTCTACTCATTGCACTCGCATCTCATTGTTTACATTTTTATCTTTTCTTTTTCTCTTTTGTACTTAGATCAAAAGTTATCAAGGGATTCGACTTGTTCTTCATCAGAGAAGCTTTTTTCTGTCCCTTATCTCTTTTCGTACTTGCATAATGATATCAATCTTGCTTTGCTTGCTTTATCTTAGGATGTCCTAGTAGATCCCTTTGTTAGGCCGAGGGAGATCGATGGACTCATGACATGATTTGATTCATATGATTGCATGAAACGGGACATGATCGATGGCTTATTTGTTGGTTTTGGAGTCTTAACATGTTGAAACATCACAAATGATTCAAAAAGGAGCAAAAAAGCCTCAAACCATGATCCATGCAAGTTTCCAAGTCAAGAGCCTCAACAAAACTCTATTTGTCCGTTTCTCACATTTGGACAGAACCGGAGCATCCGAAAGATGACAACGGCCGGAGGTCTTCCCAACGTCCAAAAACCATGATCTTGGTCTTTCTGGATAGATATTCGAGTCATGCATCACGAAGAAGTTAAATGGAGCCATTTGGAGCAGACATGCGGTCTGAGAGTTGTTTCTCCCAAGACGTGTTGGCTAAGCGAGGAAATGAAGCCCATGAAGACTTGGTGCCACAAACAGCCCGGGATTCTGCGACATGGACCTTGTCTCAACTTAACATAGGCCTAGCCTATTTTTGGTGGTTTCCTTGGCTTACGTCGTGAAAGAGAGAGTCCAGCTCACCGGAAACTTTCCTTTTCCGGCACATCATACACGTAGCGATTCTCGACCTATAAGTACATGTTTTTAGCCTATGGAAGGAGAGAGAGCCGCGAGTGTCTTGTGAAAGAGAGAGTAGCCATCATGGAGGAGAAGCCCTAGGTGGTGTGCAATCCAGAAGGAAGAAGGAGGCGCCGCTCTACTCATTGCACTCGCATCTCAATGTTTACATTTTTATCTTTTCTTTTTCTCTTTTGTACTTGGATCAAAAGTTATCAAGGGATTCGACTTGTTCTTCATCAGAGAAGCTTTTTTCTGTCCTGTATCTCTTTTCGTACTTGCATAATGATATCAATCTTGCTTTGCTTGCTTGATCTTAGGATGTCCTAGTAGATCCCCTTGTTAGGCCGAGGGAGATCGATGGACTCATGACATGATTTGATTCATATGATTGCATGAAACGGGATTTACTCTTATGGTTCTTCATCTGTACTTGTTTTTAATGGTTCCTGTTAGGAAAGCGCGCCTAAACAACTTGAATCTAGGTTGATACACTCTCCAAAAGCTTGTTGTATTGCCGAAACTAGTATTTGATGAGCTAAGTGTCTTAGGCTTCCAAAAGTCGACCTAAGGAACTTAGTGAACAATCACAGGTTGATCATTGATTAATGCTGAAACAACCAAGCTCTTTTTTTTTGTTTTTTAAATTTAATTATCAATGCGAAAATTCTCATAAAGAAATCAATAATTAATAAATCAAATGATGAGTTCAACAAATGAATTCAAATAACATAAATAAATTCTAGCAACTTAAACACCAGGTTTGCCATTAATAAAAAGACTAGCAACCTAAAACTGTTGCTGGTTTATTAACCACAAAAGAATAAGCAATATCACAGTCCTATCATCCTCATCGTCTGTCGGCCTCATTCCGCGGCGGAACATTCCTGTTACCTGCATCACATTGGAATAGAGATGCGTAAGTATTATCATAAATACTTAGTGAGTGGATCAACCTGCCTACAGGCCATGTACGTCCACCACCAGACAGTGCATCAAACAATAAACAACAATAACCAAAAAAACAGCAATGATCAAATAACAACTACTCGCAATAGCACGACAGTGTCGATCGACACCCCCACCGTGTCGATCGTCACCCCAGCTCAGCGTCAATCGACACGAGGAAGGTGTCACTCGACACGAGCTCCTCAGTGTCGACCGAGACCAAACTGGTGTCGATCGATACCGTCCCGACGCCTCAACACCAAAAACAACGAAACAGCGCGAAAAAGATCAATAAACACGAAAACAATGGGATTCAACCCCCATAAAGGATCCAAATCACTAAAATATGAAGAACAGCTCAAGAACAACAATATAAACTCATGGACCACAAAAACTCTGGTGATAAACGGACCTACAGTCACGCACTCACCTTGAAAAGGATTAAAAGGAGGAAAGGAGGATGGATTAACAACAAATTAAGCCCAGAAACTCCAAAAACTCTCTGAAAATCGCCTCCTTCACTCTCTGGAACTTTGTTTCTCGAAAAAGTGGCTTTCTCACGCGGCCACAAGCTTTTTATTCGAGAAATAGGGTTTACAACCCTTAACCGGCCGAAATCAGACAACTTAAGTCAAACCGGTCGATTTTCCTGAAGTCGGTGTCGATCGACACCCCTCATTGGTGTCGGTCGACACCACTCGACCCAAACCAACAATTCACGCTTCAATCGAACTAAACCGGATATCGACTCGATAACCTGTGTCGATCGACACACCTTTGGTGTCGATTGACACTATTGGTTCAGAAGTGATTTTACACAATTTCTTCGCGATGCTTGAACCTTAGACCGATTTTACAACAATCAAACAAGAACATGTATGACCAATCCTCAATTCACAGCTCTAAGAGCATGTGCAAATGACTCCCGACCCCTAGCATCGTCCAACACCTCTTCCAAAACAACATTCTGGTTCACGGATGTTACAAACGCATGGTTACAACATTAGGTTGTTTAAGCATAGTGGATGGAGCCACGAAAGTGGAAAGGCTATACCTTAGTGTTGTGAGTTCAAGGCGGTTTATAACTTATCCCATGCAATCTTGTCATCTCAACGATTGTTTCCATTGATTATTCTTTGCCTAACTTCTTTTTCATCTTGTTTACAACCTCATTTATGTTTTCTTTTGATTCTAGGATCACCACACACTCATATATTCCATTCTAGCTACTCATCAATCACAATAGACTTGGAACGAGATCACTCCTCCTTGTGTTTGACCCCTGCTTGCAGCTCGACCAAGTTGGGTTATAAATTGTATTAGTTTGAACTTTGAAGCATAAAACCCAACACATCAATAGTCGATATGGAAAATATATATTGTTATGTGTTATAGCTTTTTAATTTTACAAGGGACCGGAGAGTATAAAATCAAGTCAGCTGGCGGGATATCGAGGTTTCAGTTCAATGCTGACCTTGCAGATGTTCGTGCTTTCAGGAAGAAGTTGTAAGTCAATCTGATAAAATCTGTTAACAGAGTTAAAGTTATTCATATTACATATTCACACTTAACCGTCTTGATTTCCCTTGCCAGTTTCCAAGAAGAAGATGACCATGCGGATGGTGAAACCGGGCACAATGGAGCTTCTCTAGTGCAAGCGGATCGAGAGCAAGCTGCTACCGTGCAGGCGGCTCTGGTGGAGGACATGTTGACACTGATATCATAATGACTAATTAGTAAACCAATGTGTAACGTCGCTCCAGTTTTTCATGTCGGCTAATTGATCGTAACTATGACTCTCTTTCGAATGATGCTTCCGTTTTGTAATGTTATCTAATCAATGGACTCGATATTAGTCTCCAAAAAATGTTGTGCAATATTACTTGCACTCATTGTATTATTAGGTGGATATTCTCTAGTCAATGTATAATTAGAATGGATCCTTAAAAGATCTAATTGTGATGCTCATATTCTTTTCTACGTCTAACGAGATTCATAAGTTTTCTTTTGCGTCCCTTAAGTTAAAATTCAAGAATTTGGTGGACACCTATGCATAATATGAACAATATGATATGGATAGTTAAAAGAACAAATAGAAGCACTGGTGAAAGTAGCTCTGGTGCAGGACTATCTGGTGCCCGGGGTTTTGTTCTGATATTGTATTTATTGATTAGAAAATGAATGTGAAATCATTATCCTGTTTTTACCCTGTTTTTAAGTTGTTGACTAAGATCCTCAAATTTATTATCTTTCACCTTCTGGTCGTTTTGGATGTTCTCATTACCTTATAAATCTGTTTATCCGTTTTATTGTTTTCGATAGTTAGACTCTTAGTTTATACAACAAAACTAGGTACAAGCTAATCAAGATGGTTTAAGAATGCATACAAGCCATCTCCTTCTACACATAGCAAGAGAACAGGTGGCGATATTCGTTATGAGGCTTAAAGGCCCGTTTAAGTGGACCATAAATGAGATAGATATAATAGATTTTTATACATTATGTCATAGTATCTGATTATGGTAACACTACGCTTCTATACTATTATTTGCGATGTCAGAAGCTATACTATTATTTGGGAATTAAAAATGCAATGGAATTCGTGTGTCTAATTATGTCTTTCCTTTAATATGCGATTCTAATAACTTTATTTATTTGAACAAGATAAATAATTAGTTTATGGTTGTAAAAAGAAAAAATAGTTTATGTTCGATAATAGATATATTCCTCTTCTCCAGGATAATTATAGCTCAAAAAGTAATATTTTCCTGTTTATTTAGATATTATTTTGTTTGGTGATTTAGTTAAAGATATAATAGCATGTATCAAAAGTTTAGTAGATGCGAGAAATTATATTCGAAAAGCATAAATTCCAAAAGCCTTGCGATGATGATTGGTTCGTATATTTGTTTATATCCTTATTTTATTCTTTACATTTTAATCTATTCTTATCTAATAACTATTTACATTTTAGTTTAAACTTCGATATATCTTAAACTATATATATTCCGCACGTATTATAGCTAAAGATACTTGAGTCACTTTTATAGGCGATTTCCTGATATTCATACCTTTCAAGCTTTCTTGTTTAGCGACGATTTATTATGTTTCTTTATATAGACACGGGATAGTTAACATTTACGGATGGTTACCGCTTGGTGTCGAGTAGGATTATGTTAACGTGGGAGCTGAACGACGTGACAGTGGGTGAGTCGTTTTCCGTTGCATGGTCTATATCGATTTATTTATCGTCTTTAGGCGTCACTATGATTTTGAATATGTTTTAAATTGGTTTAGGTTTCTGCGAGAAGCTTATGGATTCACGTTTTTACGACGGTTCAGATATTCGCACGAATCTTTTAGTAGGTTTAACTACTCATCCACGTCGGATCAGACGTGCGGAGTCGAACTATGGTCGTATTTACAAGTTCATTGATATAACGGATGAAATAGGTTAGTGTTCGCTGTTGGTTTTTCCTACTTATTTTTACTGTTTTGAAATCATATACTTATTTTTCTTGTGTTTGTTATTAGTATCTAAAACTATGTCACAGCATCGGTGGTCACCGATGATCCTAGCTTGGTTATTTTATTGGTTTTGATATTTTTATATTTTGATGGTGTATATCCTATTTTATTATTTACGTTTATTTTGTTTACAGGTAATGATTTGGTTGCTGACTTACAAAGCTTGGATCCTACGCAACTATCAGTATCTTCCGAAAGTGAGTATTCACGTATGCATCTTAATATTTTGTACTTCCAGAATTATATCGTCCCTTCTAATGCTGTCCATGTTTGTATCATTCCGCTGATAGTGATTTTATATTCAGGCAAGTGTATCCGACGCAGTTTTGTTTGGGATGCTTCAGAGAACGATTGGTTACTGTGTAGATATGTAATTCAGTTCGTAGGTTAGACTATGATTTTAATTATTTTGAGTTTCTAAATCGTGGTTAATTTAGTTATCAGAGATTTCAGATGTGTTTAGGTCTTCGATACATAAAAGTGCATTATATTATTAGTTAGCAGGTATAATTAGGGGTTCGATAAATTGTGATTTTGTATGATGTAAGATATCATTGCTCAGGTGGTGTTGTTGTTGGCGTCGATATTTTGACTGATGATAAGGATCATTCTGATGCTGACCTGCTGAGTGATGACGGTATTAGTGATCACGATTCTGATCTGTCTTTTATATCCGCTTCTCCTTCTTCTCGGTCGGAGTATGATCATAATGAGTCAGATTGTGAGACCGAGTGTGAGAGTATCGATTATGCGAGCGATGCTGTTACTGATGATCATGGTAATGACGATAGAAATTCGGATTCTGATGCGTTGGTTTTGGATTCTGAGAGTGATGACGATGCTATGTCCGATGTAGGAAATGAAGTCTCTAAAGAGGCTACCCCTCTCTCGGTATTATGTTCGGAGATTGTAGGTGTTTCTATCTTTGTTAAGGTTATCAGAGAATGGAAACAGCGTGAGTTCACAGGAAAACAGACTACACAGTTGATTCTTGTGGATGAATATGTAAGCTTTTTCGACGCCATGATCACGTTTTGTGTATGTTTGAAATTTATGTTTCTAAATGTGTTAACGTGGTTATTGTGTTAAACAAGGTGTAAACATTCAGGCTTGCGAGGATGTGTCTCTTTCTTTTTTGGATTCGATGTCTCTAAGTCCATGGTTTACTACGAAAAAATTTATAATGAATCCTCAGATTTTATCATGTCGAGCTACTACCCATCGTTACATTGTATGTTTGGATGCAACTACTTCCATTACGGATAGTGGTACTGTATGCACGCGTTGTTCTTACGACTTCGTAGATTTTCAGAGTGTACTCGATCGTACTCATGACGATGATTATTTAGTCGGTGGGTTAATATGCCAATTACCTTTCAGTAAATTATCCTGTGCTGGCCAGTGTAACTTATAACGTTTATTTTAGTCTTTTGTCTCAGATCTTATAGGCGAGGTTGTAGGCGTTGGGAGATTTAATCCACTTACGTGTTTAGACATTCATGGTAATATAGGTTGTGATACTGATCAGACCATAATGTTCGACATTTGTGATACCAGGTTCGTTCTTTCAATGCTATCAATGTTTCATCAACAGTTGTCCCTATGCATGCAACAACACGTTGTCTTTTGTGTTTATTTGAATTTTTAGTTTTTTCCTTTTTTGGGCGAACAGTGGTGTAACTCTTGAGTGTGAGTTATCGGGGTCCATGGCTGCAAGATTTTATGATGATTGGAACGATCTTCGCGGTGATATTGTTGTTTGCGTAATCCGATGGGGTGTTGTTGACTTTTATCGAGGTATTTATATTTGTGGATTATTGTGTATTTTTGTTACCTGTGTACTCTGAATAATCTTGCTAATCGATATCAATAACTGCTCGATTAGGTAAGACAACTATATGTGAGACTACACCTACACGCGTGATGTTAAATCCCTCGGATCTAGTGGTTGATGATTTCATGTCGAGGTTCGTATGTGGTTTGTTTGATTTTTACGGTACAACCCTGTTGATTATCACTGACATAAATGATTACTGTCTTTTGAATTAGGTTGGGAAGGAAGAGACCGCGTACGGATTCATCGAGAAGTTTGAAATATGCGTGATCTATTGTGTGATTTATACGTCTTATTGGATATGCGATTTGGTTTCCTAATTTTCACTTTGGTGTTTTTATATCTTCATTTTGCAACGATAAACCCGTAGTATTTTTCGTGTTGAGTTATACACAATATTAAAAGGGGCCTTTTATGTTCTTAGTTTATTGTGGCTACGGTTTGTCTAGTTGGGAATACGTCACGGGTTTTATTATTATAATGCGGTGTATGATAATTGTGTTGAATTCAGATGCTGTTGGTCGTGTTGTGTTGGTTATATTGTATTTATTTGTCGTTCGATATGAGTATTGTCTCCATAGCATTTTGCTTTATTTTATTTCTGCATAGTTGCTTTTACGCTTGTATTCGGTTGTCGTGTTGAGGGTTGTTCTGTCTTGGTTATATAACATGTAAGATGAACATGGTCAGCATATATGTTTTCGTGATCATGCAATGTATAAAATTGGTTATTAAGCTTTGTTGATTATCTCAAATATTATAATCAATTTACATCGACCGTTCATTCGCTTCTTTTTTTGGCATGGCAACATAAATGTGTCGAAGATGAGTATACATCCACGTGATACAATACATAGACAGCTTTTTCTGTATGAATAAACAATTGAGATAACAGTATTTGGTTTCGCGAGAGAATAGTATGATTCAATATCGTGTAATAATAATAGTTTGATTCAGTATAATACAATATTTTTTTATGACATGTCTTGAAATTTGGTATTTGAACCATTTGCATACAGTTACAAGTAATATATTGCATGCAATAAACGATTTATATATTTCTACAAAACTCGCGTGTAGGACATACAAGCTAACCTTATGCGAATGTCGATGCAAAAATAATTACAATAAATAATGGCGCGAATGTGATTGTAGGAGTTGGATGTATCTTGCACATATATTTCAAGAAATTTAGTCTACCTCCATCTATTGTAAATGCATAGGGTCATGAATGCCGGAAGTTGCATAGAGTCGTGAAGAGCCGAGTTTATGTTCCAGAAACGGTGCGTTTGACAGGTTAAATGTAGCAGTTAAATATTTTTTTGATGTATTGTGAATAGTGTATTGGTTATATGTATCTGATAATAAAGGAAAATATAAATATAAATAACAATTTATAGAAGTAGTATATATAGTAGATATATTGTCTTTGCCTTTCACAATCATTTATCACTCTAAACATAGATAACAGTAAAATGACAACTTTCCATGAGATTTATGATTTAGATCCATTCACTCTTGGTTGGAAAATCGGTGTCAAAATCGTCCGCTTGTGGTATCAACTATAGGGTTTTGGGACGACGCTGGGGATGATAATTAGTGATGAAAAGGTATATTTGTTTGTTCATGTAATCTAAAATTTGTTTAAACAGGTATATCTATCGATTACATAGCATGTTTAAACATGTAGGGAGTTCAAATACCTGCAACGGTGATGCCTGGTGAAATTGAATTTTTTCAAAATAAACTGGAAGAATGGCAGTGGATAGTCTTTTGGGGATTCAAAGTCGTGGAGGAATCAAGATACATGCGAACAACTGACAATAAGTACAGGATCGAGTTGCTTAATATCACCATCGCTGAACCACTCGAACCGAAAGCAGATGGTCTTCTTCTTCGCCCAACACGATTTTATGATATCTTTACTAGAGGTATCCACAGTCAGTATGTAATTGGTATGTTGACTGTATAAACAGAACTAATTTATGTGTCTTTGTAAGTTTTTGTTGTTTAACTATTTGACTCTTTAAGTGATATTGTCGATGATATGTAACTATTTAAATTTTTATGCAGATATTATTGGTGTGCGAGCTAAAACCTGCACGATAGTTTTAAGTATGTTTTTTGGGAGAGCCGAAGAATTCTATGAGTAAACACAGAGAATGATCCAAGTGATGGTTTTTATTAGATGTTATGCGAGCTACAGAGTTTGTGGCGTGTTCCTTTGCTGTGTAAAAAAGTGATCCTCAGAACATTGAACATCTGTTCCTATTTATAAGAGAATAGGAACAGACTCTACAAAATTTAAGTAAACATTCCATAACGGTTCTTTCCTTTTTCGTCCGCGCCGACTCCAGCTAGGGTAATCCTGCGTCGTGGGCTTTCTCCGATAGGCCTCAGCTCGGGTCGCTTCGTTGGATGTTGGTTCGGCCCACCCGGAGGTGACTTGTTGCTGCACCGGTCTAGTCGACTGTTCAGGACGAGTCCGCTTGGCTTTCTTCTTCATCCGGTTAGTCCAAATGTAAATGTCCTCAGCTCGTTAGTCTTAGGAATAAGAGTGACGAGCTAAAAGTCAAAGGTAGGAAGGCATTGCCATTCGAACCGAGCCAAAGCCCGATTCGTCGTGTTCAAATTATCCTAACATCGGCTCGTTGCTCTCTAGGCAGTTGGCTTACCAGATATTATTTCTTCGTTCTATCTTTAGTGAAACAGTGTCAGATAGCATCGGCAGTTATTGGGCTTAGAATCTGAAACGTCTCCGGGTCCACTGATCCCAGATGGAAACCCTACGGTTTTGGCGGGAATTAGATCGTGCCGATTCATCTTCCCAAACCGACGTGCCCACGTGCCGAAACTTGTATAAATATGAGATCTGGGGCTCATTTTTCTCATCTTGCCTCTCTCTCATCAATCCGAGTAAACGTAGATTTTATTCTCTCTCTAGTTTTCTTTTCTTCCCTTTAAGATTTTATTTTTGTTTTTCATCCCGCCGCCGTGGTTCGTCTTTTCTTCGGTCAATCTTCAAACTTTCCGATCAATCTTCAAGGTTTCCGATTCATCTTCTTCTGAGCCATCATATCTTCGAACAGTCGTACCCCTTCTGTTGGAGCGAGCCATTTCGAGGATTGCTCCTATAATTCAAACGAGTCTAACGCAACTGCTCACCGCCGTCTTCTTCCTCCGAACCAACTCACTCAGTTGGGTCGCACAATTCTTTCACTCCACGGGGTCGGAAGATAATTAGTTCACCTCAATCGGAAGATGGAAATCAATCAGCTCGGGTTGTTGAGATCGCCGAGATTGATCCGCTGGCGAACGAGCCCTGGAACCTTCAACGCGATGGCTCGAATAAAGCGTATGAGCCAGAAATAGAGGAGGAGTCGAACGAATTGGCTCTCGTTCAACCCGAGGAGGTGTTTCTTCAGGATCAGATGGGTCATTTTGATACAGGGCTTCATCTCATGTTTAATTTAGAGGAGGTTAAGCTCAAGCAAATGATGTCCGAAGGGGCAGTCGGAGACATTTTTGCACCGTTTAGGCCTAGTTCTTCTCAACCATCGAAAAGACCGCTGTTGGACGATTCCTCGATTGATTGTTTTCTCTCCAACGCCTTTGGAGCCGGCTCGTCCCAGGGAACAAAGAAACATATCAGAAAGAGGCAGGCTCCAAGAAAGGTCTCGGCTATGCGAGCCCCCAAAAAGGCGGTTCCAAATCCTCCTGGGTCAACCTTCTGTGCCAAGACGTCTCTGGAAACGCTTTGCCATTGTTTCCACTCCACATCTCTGAAGGAGTCGAACTTCTTGTTCCAGCAAACCATCAAAGGGCCAACGATCCTCCCCCTGGGTGTCTGACACTGTACGAAAGTTATTTTTATAACACTTTCTTATGGTTTCCAATCCCAAGCATGATCTTCCATTACCTGCGCAAGTATGGGCTCGCCATCGGTCAGATTTTGCTATGGGCCCTCCGTCATCTGATCGGGTTGATTGTTCAGAGCTTCAAGGTTGGCGTACCGATCGGGATTCACCATCTCCAGAATCTTCTAGAGATTCGTTCTAGCGGGAAGAAATCGCTTCGCTATTACATGTCTTGTAAAAATAACCGCAGGATCATCGACGGTTTCCCCAGTAAGGACGATGGTTGGGTGAACTATTTATTCTTTGTTCCGATAAACGGCGCTTCAATTGGGAACACACCGAGGAAGTTCGTTAAGGAGAGTTGGTGAACCATTGGTAGCCGAACCGAAGCGTAATTTTTAACCGAATTTTTTAACTATCGTCGTCTAACCTCTTTTTTTTTTTTTTTTCGTTTTGCAGATCGCAAGCTTGTGCTTAATTGTCCGTCGGATCTCAGAGAGGTTTTTGAACTCTTTCGGGCAGAGAAATTCAATTGGGAAGCAGACTCCACGTTCAAACGAGTTGAGGACGCCCGAGCTCAGGCCTACGACTCTTTCGACAACTCTGATAGTTCCGATGAGGACACCCCTGAGCCGTTACCCGCGCCGTCAACAAAAAATGGACAACACGATTCGTCAACGATTGAAGGAGGAGAGAGAGGAGGCTGCTCGCCTAAAGGCCGGAGAAGCTGTTCAATCAAAGACGGAGGGCAAAAAGGCGAAACAGCTGAGCCCTCCGAAGAAAGATTCCCGCGTTGGCGCGCCCACGGCCGTTGGGAAAGCCGTAGAACTTGCTATGACAGCCATGAAGAAAGGCAAGGGTTCGAAGCAGGACTCCTCCGCGCCTCTATCTCCGGCTCGCTCCGATAGCTCCGATAGTTTGTCGATGCTGCTGGCGAGCCGTCTGTCGATAAAACTACCGAGGAGGGTAGCAAGAAGAGAACAGCGAGGGGGGTGCTCAAAGAGAAAGCCCCAAAGAAGGCTGAAACAGTCGTCCCCTCAGGTTCAATCATTGAACGGAGGGCCAAAGCTGCTAGTCGCCTTGCTAACAGAACTCTCTCGGTTCGTCTTCCTCCTCCCAATACACTCTTGGAGGGTAAGGCTTACGGAGAGGCGGCCTTCGAGCTCCTTTCGGTAAGTTTTTTTTCCCTTCATTTAAGCACTGAGGAAGATACGTGTGTAATATTTTTATTCATTTACTGTTTCTGCTTCAGTTTACAGACTCCTTTAACGGTATCGTCGCGGGGTATGAGGCCAGGGCTCATTCGGATAGATCCGCCCTTGACGAGCTGCAGAAAACTGCCGATCATCTGAAGGGAGGAGTCAGAGAAGGGGCATGGTTACGAGTTGAGTCGGGATAGAAAGGAGGCTGCTAAGCTCAAGAGCGAGGCGGAACGTCATCAGACGGACGCGGTTAAGATGTCTGAAATCAACCTCAACTATATAGAGAGGATGAATGGCTTCGAGGCGAAGATCGGTTTGCTATAGGAGAAGCTGCGTGCGAAGGATGCTATTTCCGAGGCTGGGGTGAAGAAAGTACGGTTCGATCTGAATGAGCGGTATGGTTCGCTTTTCGAGACAATCCGTGTTGATTTGGGGAATCTCAAGGACGCTCAGGAACGCGCCACTCTTCTCGCTCATGCTCGGAGCAATATCGGGCTGACTAACGATATCTGAATTGATAATCCGCCGGATCTCGATGTTGAACTCGCCAGTCTTCAAGATTTCGTTGCCTCTGATGGCGAGGCTCAAAAGGGAGCTGATTCTCTATTGGCGAAGGTGGTGGATCAGCTCGTCGTTTTCCAGATTCTGTCTGATCTGGCTGAGGTACATCTTAGAGACGAGATGATCAAAAGCTTTGAGTTAGCTCAGATCAGTGTGGAAAGTCAATATGGTTCTAACGTTGGTTCTATCTTTCAAACTGAAATCGGATCGGTGGTAATCCGCGAGCCAACGCCTGTTGGATCGGTTCTGGAATCATCGAGCCAAGTTCCGGATGGTTCTATTGTGAAGACCACAACTGAAATCCCGGACTCATCAAACCGAGCTCCCGCCGAGTTGGCCAAGTCTATTGAGCTGGGCTCTGAAGCCGGTGGTTTTGTTGAGAAGGTTCCAGACGTCGCTGAAAAGTCATCGAGCCAAATCGTCCTCTGAACTTCTCTTATTTTTGCTTTTAAGTTTTTATGAGTACAATGCCTGGATGGCTTTATCCGCTTTCATTTATATAGTTTGTGCCTCGACGGCTTTATCCACTCATTAAACTTTATTAAAGTATTAATCGAGCCATGATTTGATCGAGACTGATTAAGCATTACTATAACTTGTTTAAGTATACAACCAATGTTGCCGCGAAGCATTTAATCTATTGGGTTTATACCAACTTGTCCCAGTTTTTGCCGTTAACTTATCACTTAGTAAGTAGCGAGTCAGAATAGTGACAAAATATTCGACCTGTAACATCTGTGAACCAGAAAGTTGTTTTAGAAGTGGTATCAGACGACATTAAAGATTCAGGAGTGGATTTCATATGCTCTTTGAGGTGTAAATTTAGGATTGATTGTACATGTTCTTGTTTGATTGTTGTATAGTCGGTCTAAGGTTTATTCATTTCGAAGAAATTATGTTAAACCAATTCTGAATAGCTAGTGTCGATCGACACCGGTTATTGGATTCGATTCCGATTTAAGTCGATTGATTCGTTTTCGAGTTAGTTTGGTCAAGGGGTGTCGACCGACACGAAGGAGTGGTGTCAATCGATACTGGTTATTGGAATTGTGACCATTTTGATTTAAGTCGGCTGGTTTTGACAGTTTAAGGCGAAGAAGCCCTATTTTCTTCTTGAAAACACTGTAGCCCCGTCACTTTCACGCTTTTCGAGAAAACAAAGTTTTAGAGAGAAAGAGGGTGATTTCTGGGCGATTTTCTGAGTTTTTGGAGCAGATCTGTTGTAGTTCTTCCTTGTTCCATCTCCTTTCCCTTCTTCAGTCAGTTACAAGGTGAGTGCGTGACTGTAGGTCCGTTTATCACCAGAGGCTGTTTGGATTTAGGTTTATTGTTGAGTTTTCGAGTTGTTCTTGAGCTGTTCTTGAGTTATTGTGTTGTTTGATCGATGTGGGAGTTGAATCCCACTAATTTGACCGTTTATCGCACTGTTTCGTTGCTTTGGGTGTTGAGGCGTCGCGACGGTGTCGATCGACACCAGTTTGGGAAGCTTAGGCCCCAATATAAGTGTTTGGTTAATGAGTTAAGAGAAAAATGTCTTGAATGGTGCATATAACTTAGGATTGACTGAGAGTCTCAGGGATCAGTTGAGGATTCCAGTGTTTGGCCTTGTGAGGTCGGGTTTTTGGTCTTGGAGAGACGTGTGTTGTTCGGATTCGAGATCGAATCCAGTTTAGTGGGGGAGAGTTGTAACATCCGCAAACCAAGGAAATGCATTTTTCCTTTGGTGTACATCGACACCAGGGCCAGTGTCGATCGACACCGATCCGAAATTGAAATTTCCGGATTGATTTAAGTCACCGGTTTTCGCTTGTTAAAAGGGAGAAGCCCTAAGGTCTCGATAAAAACACTCTCAGCCGCGTTTCTGGACACACTTTTCGATAAGGTGTTCTAAGGCGATTTTTGGTGTGTTTGTGGACTTTTGGGCTGAATCAAAGGCTGTTGGTGGTTGTTCTTCTTCATCTCCCTTGTTTCTCTCCTTCAAATCCAAATTCAAGGTGAGTGCGTGACTGTAGGTCTGGTATTGCTAGATCTGCTTTTGTGATTTGATCTGTTGATGAATCCTGATGTTTTTCTTGAGTTATGTGATGATTTTCGTGATGATGAGTGTGTTGAATCGTGTTTGGTTTGATTATTGTGGCTTTTCTGTGTTTGTGGTGCTGTTTCGTTGATGTTGGAGTCGAACCTAGAATTGGGTGTCGGTCGACACCACTGTCTGGCTAGGTCTGGCTACATGTTAAAATCGAATTAAAATGAGATTTGTGGGTTAAATCAATTGTTAATTGGTTCAAGTGGTTTAATCAAATTAAATTGGTTTACGAGTTTAAATTAATTAATTAGTTATTTAAATGATTTAATTAATTATTTTCAGATTAATAATTAGTTAATATTATTATTTAATTATGAGAATTATTTAATAAATATTTGGAAGTGTTTTAATTATGAGAAAATATCTAATAATTGTGGAAATTATTTAAATTGTATAATTGGTCTAGTAATTGCGTAAATGGCCTGTAGACAGGATGCTCGTCTCACTGTGTATTTATGAAATACTCACGCATCTCTTTTTGCCATGTGATGCAGGTAAAAAAAAAGTGTGATTGCGGAATCGAGCCCGGGGAAGAGGATGATAGGAATTGGGTTTTATTATTTCTTTGAATTCATTTAAGTTGTTAGAATTATTTGGTTTATTTATTTGGTTCCATTGAATATTATTGTTTGATTTGATTTATTATTTATTTAATTGATTTTAAGACTTCTGCTAGAATTGTTAAGTAAAGAAAAAAAAAAGTGTTGGTTGTTTCATAAAATATTGTCAACTCCAAAACCAAAGCATATATGTTTATCCAATTGATACCGAGGTCTATAGAGATTACGACATATATTTGCTGAACGTAGCGGAATTACATCCTATTATTAAAAAAAAATAGTGTTGTGGTGTAATCATCCGTGTGTTTGTTAGGTTCGACAGTATAGATGAAACGTTAGAAGTTCTATTAATCGACGAAAAGGTAGTGTCGCTAATTGATGATTTTTTTGTGTTGTCTACGTATTTTGAATATTGCATATTTTAAAAAATTTATATACTCACAATAAATCATATTATCTTATATTGTTTTCGTGGTAGGGTGATCGAATTCAAGAGTCGTTGAAGAAGAAGTTTGATATTTGTATTATCCCTACTCCCATGCAACCTCTCTTCTTGCAAGAAGGTGATTGGATCCTCTTGGTTGATTTCGATCGTATACCAGCAACTGGCGAATTCAAGTTGACTCCTTACGAGTTTGTGATTGAAAGTAAGAAATCGACAATTATTAAGAAGTTTCCACATGGAAAATCTGATTACAAGTACAATTTTGTTTGCTTTGAGGATATCAAATTTGGCATCGTCGATCCTGATTTTAGTGTTGGTAAGAATGACTTTTGTCTATTTAGTATCGTATTTACATATAATATACTTGACATTGTAACCGTGTTTACTCAGCTATTTTTATATTCGTGTGTTTTCTCAGATATAATCGGCAAGGTAACCAATGTTGAAAATTTGTTCAAGCGACATATTATCGATGCTGCGGATAGAAAACAAACTATTTATTCATATTTAGTAAATGAAAGGTAAGCAATGATTGTAACAGCCCGGCCAACCGGCCCGCCGGCCCGGCACTGTTAGGGCTGCAGCCCAATACACCCCAACCCCTCTGGTGTATAAGGCCACACCGCCACTATACCAACCTAGGTTGTTGGTGAGTCTCGAACCCCAGACCTCACCCTTTAAGTAGTCCTGCACCGTTAGGGCTGCAGCCCAATACACCCCAACCCCTCTGGTGTATAAGGCCACACCGTCACTTATACCAACCTAGGTTGTTGGTGAGACTCGAACCCCATACCTCACCCTTTAAGTAGTCTTCCATCTAGGAAGCTACCACCAATTGATCTGCAGATCAATTGGTGGTAGCTTCCTGTGTGCAGGGCTACTTAAAAGGTGAGGTATGGGGTTCGAGACTCACCAACAACTTAGGTTGGTATAAGTTGTTGTCACCTTATACATCAGAGGGGTTGGGGTCTATTGGCCTGCAGCCCTAACAGTGCCGAAAGGGCCTGCGAGGAGCCCAGGTTTGAGGTTAGCCCGGACTGTTACAAAAATGTGCACTTTTATTGTAACCGCCCGGCCCACCGGCACTTTTAAGTAGCCTCTGTGGGAGGGGCTACTTAAAGGGTGAGGTCTGGGGTTCGAGACTCACCAACAACCTAGGTTGGTATAGTGGCGGTGTGGCCTTATGCACCATAGGGGTTGGGGTGTATTGGGCTGCAGCCCTAACAGTGTCGGGCCGGCGCTGGGCCGGTGCGCCGGGCTGTTACAATGATTATATTGTTCATTAGCCGTACATGAAATTAATATTTGATCTATAATTGATGGTACAATATTATCAACGTCTTGGCAGAGGTACTGGCATAACTGTAGTCATGCAGAGGTCATATGTCTTTTGATGGACTACACAGTAACAACGGTTATATGCGTAGTGAGATTTGCGAGAATTAGGAAATCAAATGGAATGTGGTCAGCTTTTGCCGAGGTCAGTATTCACATGTGGTATTAGATCCTAATGTGCGCGAAGAAAACATTAATACGTTTATTTGGATAAGGCTTTGTCATCGCTGGCATATGCTCTTGATTTTAAACTCTGTTTAATGTCTTTTTATTTCTTTTTTTGTGCTCAATATACCATGCTCTAAACTCAATATAATCATGGCGATATAAAGCATTTAAATAATTTTTTAAGAGTGTCCTTGGTTATTGAGTTTATTCTTTTTTGTAGGGTTAAAACATAGAGATGCTACCTGTTATCAATAATCACCAATATATTCTAATATACTAATTGATAGAAAATAGACGACTACATTTAATGGTGTTAAGATCGATTTTATCGGGGAGATGCCTTTTTTGTGACTACTCGAAGCCCTAAAACCATCTTCACACTCTAAATATAAAGGGGGTATAAAGGAGATACCTCGGTCGCATATCACACCTTTTCGTTTTGTCGCTCCCACTTCAAAATCCCACAAAAAACACAAAAAACAAGACTAAACTCATATGGCGACTTACGCTATGGTTGCAGATTTGAGTTCATGGGTTACGAACTTGACGGTAAGAGTCATGGTCTTGAAAAAATGGACGAGGGTGGGTGTTAGAGGTGTAGAAGGCTTAGATGTTATTGTCGTCGATGAAGCAGTATGTTGTCTTTGAATTGGTATCTGTTAAATTCCAATATTAGCGCCATTATATCTATACTATGTTAATTCTCAAGAGTGGCTTCTATGATTTCTCATTTAAGGAACGAAAATACAAGCGTCAGTCACGAAGAATCTCCACGTTCCGATGTTTGATTGCCTGATTCAGGAAGGAGAATGGTACGTACAACCTATCCAAACCAATAACACATAGGTGGTGTATCATCATGGATTTTAACACCGATGTCCGAAAAATCAGCAGGAGATCATCGAGTCACGTAATGAAACACTGTTGTTTCAGCTTCGTGATTAATAGACGTGATGAATTTTGTTTCCCTATTGGTAATAGTTTGAGTATTCTTTTTTTTACGTGTTATAGATATGTATATGCTGTTTAGTAGCATTGCTTACAAAACCAACAATTACTATATATAATATAGATTTGCTAGGTGTAATTTCTCATGTTGGAGATCTTGACACTCTTAGAGATGAGAATTATGAAGGAAGGTACAAAAGAATATGCAAGATTCATTTCAGAATTTGTGATTTACAGTGAGTGTATTTAGCATAATCTTTACATTTATATTTATCACATATTATTTACTTTGAGTATTGATTATATAACATTATACACAGAAACCGTGAAATTGAATGTGCAACACGTGGATCACTGGCTAACAAGTTCAATGAGATGTGGTGGAGAAATCGAAATTCTGTTGTTGTGTGTGAACTAACTGATTGGAGAATTTATGCGTCTAAAGGTATTGTCGATATATCCTTCCCCTTCATAAAATGTGAATATTTTGGTTTCTCTGTACTGTTTTTTAATTAAGATCTATTTCATTATCAGGATGGAGTTATGTTGTTGATGAAGGTGAGATGTCCCAATTCGAGTTTGATCCGCAATTCCCCGATGCTCAGGCATTGACGAACAAGTAAGTATAATACATATGAAAAAGTTACTTATAGAGTTAGTTCAATAAAAAGTAAATCGTTTTATCATTCCAACAAGTTTTTGATCACTTCTCAGCATGCAAAAATGTCATATCCAAATATCGCTTCTATGGACAAGGTGCAATGAGAACTCCTCAGACCCTCTTCTAAAGAACTCGTGCTACATCTATAAGTCTACTTATTTTCATTTCCTACATTATTCACATTACTCATTATATATTTTTTTTTTTAATATCACTAAATCTCTAATTTATTAAAATTGAACGTGATCACATTATAATTAACTTTGTCGCAACTTAAAATGCCAAAAAACATTAGTACAAAAACACAAATTATTTATAAACAATGATTGTTAGAAGCCATCATAGAAGCCATCCAACACGAGAATTTTGTTTTCGCAGGATTGTTAGAAACGATATCATCGATCGAATAAATAATATCGTGTTGGCCTGGAAGATGGAAAGGTAAGAGCTGCATCTTTTGATATCTTGAAGAAACCCTAAAAATAACAGATACTCGGTAATACTATTGAACCCACATATATATACCCTATAAATAATGAAATTTTCATATTTATCTTTAGGAAATATCAATATAAAAAAAAAAAAATCTTTTTATTTGTTAGAAGTAGTTATCTAAAAATTTAAGATATAACATAAAATATCCGATTGGGATTAACCAATTATAAGATGTTATATTGTTTTGCATGATTCACCGGATACATGGTATTTTTTCTAAAACTAACCTGAAGATTTCATTAGTGGGTTCAAAGTATACGGAAATATTCCATATAATTTAAAAATAAAATTTATTTACATAATCGTTGCCATATCAGTATATTTGTTAAGATGCTTAATTTTATAAAATATACATAATATTATGTAGTCAAATTTCTATAATAAACATCATAGCCCGCGCTGCAAGCGGCGGGCCCGTACCTAGTGAATCTATATATTTGTTGGTTATCTGTATAGACACCATTAGTTTTGTAACATCCGTGAACCAGAAATGTTGTTTTAGAAGAGGTGTTGGACGATGCTAGGGGTCGGGAGTGTTTTGCACATGATCTTAGAGATGTGAATTGAGGATTGGTCGTACATGTTCTTCTTTGATTGTTGTACAATCGGTCTAAGGTTCAAGCATAGCAAAGAAATTGTGTAAAATCACTTCTCAACCACTAGTGTCGATCGACACCAAATGAGTGTCGATCGACACCGGTTATGGAGTCTATTTTCGGTTTCTGTCGATTGACGCGTGAATTGACTGGTTTGGGTCGAATGGTGTCGACCAACACCAAGGAAGGGTGTCGATCGACACCGGATTCAGGAAAATCGACAGATTTGATTTGAGTTGTCTGATTTTGTTCGGTTTGGACGAAGAAACCCTAAGTCACCAATAAAATCACTGTAGCCGCGTCTCTTGGCTCAGTTTTCGAGGTGGAAGCTTTTCAGAGAGAAAGAGAGTGATTTGAGGCGATTTGCAGAGTTTTTGGAGAGATATGTGGCTATTCTTCCTTGCTTTCATCTCCTTCCTCTTTTCAATTCTTTTCAAGGTGAGTAAGTGACTGTAGGTCCGTTTATCACCAAAGATTTCGCGTTTATGTGTTAATAGTTGATGTTCTTGAGTTGTTCTTCGTCATTGTTGAGTTTGATTCGTTTTCGGGCGTTGAAAACCCGTGATTCGTGTTTTTATGTGAAATCTGTGTTGAATCGTTGATTTATGTGTCTTTGTGTCGGGGAGGTGTCGATCGATACCATGGTGGTATCGATCGACACTGATGTTGCGGAATGTGGTTCGACACCCTTTGTGGTGTCGGTCGACACAGAGCTGGGCATCGATCGACACTTGTGTGTCTGCGAGTTTGTCGAGTCTATTGAGGTTTTTGATCATTGCTGCTTTTGCTATTATTGTTTATTGTTTGATGTAATGTCTGGTGGTTGAGGATCATCCACTCACTAAATATTTATGATAATACTTACGCATCTCTATTCCAATGTGATGCAGGCAACAAGAATGTTCCGCCGCGGAATGAGGCCGAGAGACGATGAAGAGGATGCTAGGACTATTATTTTATGCATTTTGATGTGGCTAATAAACCAGCAACAATTTTAGATTGTTAGTATTAGTTTAATAATGTAGCAAACCTCGTGTTTAGGTTGCTATAGTTCATTTATTTTATTGGTTATTGGTTATTTGTTGAACACATTATTTGATTTTATTAATTATTGATTTCTTTCGAGCATTTCCGCATTGATATATTTTTTTTTTTTTTAAACTGGTTGTTTCATTTTGGTACCAGAACGAATACGGTTTTAGAATTGTTAGTTTTGGATGAAGTGGACTATGTGGTTTATTGATTAATATTGGTTTAGTCAGTATTAGTCTAGTATCATTCTCTCGGCCTTCCAGTATTCCGCGGTAAGTGAGTTGTTAGTTTTTGTGTTTTGTTGTGTTTGTTTAGTTGCTCATTTTCTGTACTTGGTGGGAGTGCAGAGAGATGGATGCAGCTGGTCGAGGCCGTGGTAGAGGTCGTGGTAGAGGTCACGGCAGAGGCCGTGGTAGGGGTCGGGGTGCTGGGCTTGGTATACCAGAAGCTCAGGCAGAGAACAAGGTGCCAAGTGGGGCGACAGCGTCAGTGACACCGTCAGCAGCAGGTGGTGCTGGTTCAGGCGTCGGTGGTGACGCTGGAGGTGGGGCAGCTCCCGGTGGGAGCGCGGCTCTAGCTCAGGGTGACATGATAGTGGGGCTACTGACGCAGCTATTGGCACGTCTGCCGTAGGCGGTACCACAGCAGGCTCCGGTTGCACCTCCAACGGCCGGGGTACAGGAGGATGCCGGTTTTGGTGAGCAACAGGAGGCTGCGGGTTTTGTTGGGCAGCATGGTGCTGCAAATGTTGGGCATCCGCATTATCGTGAGATGATGAGGGAGATGCAGAGGATTGGTACGCCAACGTTTGAGGGTAGGGTTGTTCCAGAGCAGGCTGACGAGTGGCGTCAGAGGCTAGAGAGGAACTTTGAGTCGATCCAGTGTCCGGAGCGGTATCAGGTTCAGTTGGCAGTGCATTAGCTGGGTGGTGATGCACATTTGTGGTGGAGATCTGTTAGGCCTCGAAGAGCAGTTGACACTTGGGTTGACTTCGTTGAGGAGTTCAACCACAAATGTTTCCCGCAGGAGGCTCATGACAGACTGCAGTTGAGGTTTCTAGACTTGACTAGGGAGAGAGGTCTGTACGGGAGTACGATGCTGAGTTTAGTAGGCTGGTGATTCATATCGGCAGTGAATTGGTCGGCGAGCGGGCGCTGTTGCAGAGGTTCCTTCAGGGGCTTCGGAGGGGTCTTAGGACCCAGTGAAGAGGTGGTATGTACCACACGAGAGCAGAGCTGGTGGAGCTAGCAGCTTCCATCGAGGAGGACTTGCGCGATCCGGTGGGCTCTGCAGTTGTTCCAGTTGCAATTGCTTCTGCTACCCAGCCTAGGGGCTAGCATCAGCAACAGCAGCGCATGAGTTTTGGTTCTGGTTCTCGCAGGTGCGGCAAGCCTGCGCAGGGCCAGAAGAGGAGAGCATATGAGATATTTGCTTGTAGCCAGAGCACAGGTGATTGCTTTGGGTGTGGAGGCTTGGATCACAAGGTTGCTGCATGCCCCAAAAGGGCGACATTCAGAGAGTCTGCACTATGTTTCTACTGCAAGGAGACGGACATATCAGGTCGATGTGTCCCAAGTTACAGCAGAGGTCGGTGGCGGCAGTTCAACCTTTGGCGATCCAGTCTTCAGGCCAGATTGCAGCGTTGCAGTCGGGAGGAGCTCCGTGTGTTTACACTCCGGTAGAAGTGGGCCAGACCAGTCAGTCAGGTCAAATCACAGGTAAAAAAAATTTGGACTCAGACTTGTAAATTCTTAGTGGTAGAATTTTGGTGTTGTCTGTTTCTCCTATTTTACTGTGATAGAATTTAGGGGTTCTCAACACTTGTGGAATTGTGTAGGGACCTTATTCGGTGTCGGTTTTGAGTCTCACGTTTTGTTTGATTCGGGAGCATATAACTGCTTCATTACTCCGGAGCGGGCTGAGAGTAGCGATGGCGAGAGTTTGGGTTTTGTCAAGGTGGCCGGTGGTTGATTTCTGGCTACTTCAGGCAGAGCTAGAGCAGTGGATGTACAGATTCCAGGGCAGCCTATGCCAGCAGATTTTGGGGATGGACTGGTTGTCTTTATACAGAGTTCATCTGGATTGCTACCGAGGTAGAGTTGTGTTCGAGTGAGATGCAGGGAAGTTGGTTTATCAGGGAGTGAGACCAACTTCAGGGAGTATAGTGATCTCGGCGATTCAGGCAGAGCAGTTGATAGAGCGGGGCTGCGAAGCCTATTTGGCGATGATCACTATGACAGAGACTAGTGGTGACGTGGTTCTGAGAGATATTGAGGTTGTCCAGGATTTGGAGGATGTGTTTCAGTCGCTGAAGGGATTGCCACCATCTCGGTCAGATCCTTTCACGATTGAGTTGGAGCCCAGGATAGCTCCGATATCGAAGACACCTTACAGGATGGCGCCGGCAGAGTTGGCAGAGCTGTAGAAGCAGCTAGAAGACCTTTTGAGCAAAGGGTTCATTCGGCCGAGTGTTTCACCTTGGGGAGCACCGGTGCTGTTTGTGAAGAAGAAGGATGGTAGTTTTCGGATGTGCATTGATTACCGAGGACTCAACCGAGTCACAGTGAAGAACAGTTATCCACTCCCGAGGATTGATGAGTTGTTGGATCAGTTGAGGGGTGCCACTTGGTTCTCCAAGATTGACTTGCCATCGGGTTATCATCAGATTCCGATAGACGAGGCACATGTTCGCAAGACGGCATTTAGGACAAGATATGGGCATTTCGAGTTTACGGTCATGCCTTTTGGTTTCACTAATGCGTCAGCGGCATTTATGAGGTTGATGAACGACGTATTAATGGAGTTTCTGGATGTGTTTGTCATTATTTTCGCTGATGACATTTTGGTGTATTCGAAGAGTCCAGAGGAGCATGCGACGCATTTGAGGCTGGTTCTGGAGAAGCTTCGAGAGCAGAACATGTTTGCTAAGTTGAGCAAGTGCAGCTTTTGGCAGAGAGAGATGGGTTTTCTTTTTCACATTGTGTCTGCCGAGGGAGTTTCTGTGGATCAGGCTATCAGGGATTGGCCTAGACCTAGTAGTGCTACAGAGATCAGGAGTTTTCTGGGTTTAGCAGGCTAGTACAGGAGGTTCATCAAACTGGAGAATCCATCGCAAATCCATCGCAATATTGCGATGGATTTGCGATGGAAATGCCCAACTCCGTCGCAAATCCATCGCAATGTTGCGATGGAATAGCGATGGTTTTGCGATGAATATTCTAAATTTACTATCTTATCGAAATTCCGTCGCAAGTTTGCGATGGAATTGCGATGGAATGCAAATTTTTTGTACTTCCATCGCAAATCCGTCTTAAAACTGCGGTGGGATTG
The DNA here is from genome assembly GCA_900406535.1 of Noccaea bulbosa. Classification (NCBI taxonomy): domain Eukaryota; kingdom Viridiplantae; phylum Streptophyta; class Magnoliopsida; order Brassicales; family Brassicaceae; genus Noccaea; species Noccaea bulbosa. Next base: position 782 of record OVBJ01001678.1, on the reverse strand, counting down.
CGATGGATTTGCGATGTAATTAACTATTTGACGCAATATAGTCGCAAATCCGTCGCAAAATTGCGACGGAATTGCGATTGAAAGCTTAGGTTTAGGGCCTCGGGTTTAGAGATCTTGCCTACGGACTAATAAGTGTTGTATATATTGAATATGAATGCCTATTTGCACGTAAATATGAATATGAATACATAAAACGAGCAATCATACATATATATATATGGTCGGTGTTTAAGCAATAGCGTTTGTAATGTTATATACCTCGTAAGCTTTAATGAGCTGGTTACGTACGGAGTTCTAGTGAAACCTATTTTTATTTAGTAAAAAATTTTACGGTTGAATTATAGAATACAAAATAAGATTATATTACACTAAATCCTTCTTAGTTGGGAAACAGATAACCCTAAACCCCAAAACTGGAGAATCCATCGCAAATCCATCGCAAATCCATCGCAAAATTGCGATGGCTTTGCGATGGAAATGTCCAACTCCGTCGCAAATCTATCGCAATGTTGCGATGGAATCGCGATGGTTTTGCGATGAATATTCTAAATTTACTATCTTATCGCAATTCCATCACAAGTTTGCGATGGTATTGCGATGGAATGCAAATTTTTTGTATTTCCATCGCAAATTTGTCGCAGCATTGCGATGGAAAGTGTAATTCATCGCAATTCCATCGCAAATTTTATGTCTCTTTTCCAACGAGGTGGCTGATCACGATCAAACGACCATCCTCCATCTCAACCTCCGCGGAAACATCCTCGGAAACCCCCCTCCTCTTC
>OVBJ01001677.1:1070-25352 GCA_900406535.1 Noccaea bulbosa | reverse complement strand
GCAAAATAGCATATATGCTAAATTTAGCATGGGGTTGGAGATGCTCTAAGGGAGGCATGGTTGGGTCAAACTCTAGGCAAAGCCTAATGCTTTTGTGCCTAATGAAAAACATACCCCAAAAACAAAAATTTACTAATTTAAAACACTATCCATTTCCTTCTTTTTGTAACTATGACTCTTTTTCATCATACAAATTACAAAGGGTAAAAAGGATGGATCATCATGACTACTCTCATACATTAGAATAAGATCTATGAGCGTGAAGAGGTTGTTTCTCAAAGAGACCAAGTCTATAATCACCAAGCTTAGACTTGTAAGCAGAAGATTTGTATTGAGACCACGTGAACTCTTTGTAAAGCCAATCCTCTTGCTTAGGAACAAGGCATGGCAATGGTGCGATCTTCTCACTCAATGGTGGTCCTCCGAAATAAATCATCGAGACTCTCGATCTCCTTGTGTCGGCTAAGACCCTGTGTTTAACACTCTTGAACCTCCCGTTAGTCATAACCTGCAATCACCGGGTATTGTTAATATATGTTCTAGCCTTCTAGGAGTAAAAATTAGGATAAAACATTCTATGTTTTGTTTTGTTTATGAAAATGTCACTTGTAAAAGAATATATTGCATACACAGAATATATTGCCCATCATGTACTAGTAATTGTCACGTGAGTGTCTACACAGATTTTCTAGAAGTACACCAAAGAAAAAGGAGCTCCAAAACCCATTATCTTATATTTTATTTTTATTTTCAACTAAAAAGAGAGAGAGAGAGAGAGAGAAGGGACTAGAAAATGGAATTTTTGTCTACCCTCCCGCACCGATCTCAATCACTCCATTCCCTTGATATCCCAATTTAACATTTAAAATATACAATTTTTTCATTTGAGATTTGACTAGCAATTTAACCCGGAGGAATGTCTCAAACACAAACCATAAAATCTTAAGTACATTAAAAGATTACGGAATTACTACTAACAATCAGATTTTATAGAAAGGAAAGTAAAAGATAGAGAGGAAAAGGGACCTGAAGAGCATCTCCAACATTAATGAAGAAAGAAGAGTGATCAGGAGGGACAGCGACCCAACTTCCATCTTTCAGACAGATTTGAAGACCCGCCGTGTTATTGGACCTAAGCACTGAAATTATCTGTGGGTCTGTGTGTTCCCCAAACCCCACTTTCACCATCTTCTCCGCCTCTTCCTCCGCCGCCGGATAATGGTTCAGTCTCAGGCACGAGTCACTCTTCTCGTCTCTCACCATCTTACTCAGACTGTCCCTTGCCTCTATCCCTAATCCCTCAGCCATCATCTCCAACACCTTGCACGACGCTTCCTTCAGCTCTTTCATGTACTCCTCTACCGCCTCTCTGTTTTGTCACTCACAATGGTCAGACTGAGAAACAGAGTACCACAAGATTAAAAAATAAAGAAAACAGAGTGCTCTGTTTCTACATATATTAATAACGATCTTATAATATTTTGCCACTTGCTCGTTGTTTCTATTACAAGTAAGGGACAAGATAATAAAACAGGGGATGTGTTAAACAGTGTAAAACAGAGATTTTGATGATAATTTCATCCATTTTTCCCAGTAAAATGCAATGGAATACGGTATGTGTATTTGAACAGAAGAAGATATATAAAAGGCGACCGGTCTGGTTTGTGAAATGTAAAAAGAAAAACCGAGAGGTGTAATGTCTTTATGAAGATATGTGTTGTGACTTGTGATGTAATGCTTTTACCGGAAAATTTGAGGGGTTTGACGGAAAACGGCGGAGGTTTTGGGACAGGAAAGCTGAGGATTAGCATTGAGGAGGATATACTCAATCCAGCCAACGTCACCGTTCGGTCCAATCCGTTTGCTACCATAACCATACGGTCCAGGCGGACCGGCCTGGTTTTTGAGAGACTGAGGCAAGGCGAAGAAGCCAATAGCCTCTTTCTCTAACCGGGTCATTAGGTCGTGTTGGACTCCGTGGTTTACGACCTTGAAGAACCCGAACTCTTCGCAAGCTTTTACGATTCGGGTTTTGGCTTTAGGGTCGGTCAGGTCTACGACCGGGATTGTTTGGAAAGGGAGAACCGGAACCGGTTTGTATGTTGGAATTACGGAGATGTGGTTATCTAAAGTGACTGGCTGTGCTAAAACCACCATATTTGGTTTATTGTGAGTAAGTTTACTGAAGATTGCAAAATCTTAAAGAAAGGAAAAAATAAAAGGTTGTTGAAGATGGAAGAAGGAGAAAAAGATGTGTTGTTATGATTTAGGAACTACCGAAGAAAGCTATTTTGCTTGGCATTTATAGGGAGTGGCTTGTGGGGAACGGGTTTTTTTTTTTTAATTAAAGTTTTATACTGTATGATTTTTTATTCCGGCATGTTATATACTGTATGATTTTTTAATCCGGCATGTTATATACTGTATGATTTTTAGACATATACACATATTTACTTTTATTTAGTTTGCATGTCGAGTCTATTCTTGTATCTCAGCACACATGGAAATACAGCGTGGAATTTTTGTTTTTATTTTCTTATTTGGGTTCATGAAGTCGAAGTGGGCATAGTGAGAAAATGGTATTGGTATGGTCCTGTTTTATTTTTATTTTTTCTGCTTTTCCATTTTACTTTGACTTATCAGTAATCACTCACGCGTATGGGTTGTTGACAAAGGAAACAAAGAATCACGCGTCGTAGTTTTTCTTAATTTTTTAATATTTATAATTAATTATTACTGACTCAAAATGTTTCAACGAATTCACCATTTTAAAACATATATAATACAGGATTTTGATTTATCATTTATGTATGAAAAGCTATAGCTTTTTAACGAGTAAGGCACCTTTTTTACGGAACAATGGCTTATGTAGTCTTATACGACGAAAACCAATCTTTTTTACCCTCGTTATAACTTATAAATTATTAACTATTTTCTTTTCATCCGAAAAATTGTTAAATGACATTATAACCTTTACTAACTTAACAATATTACAAACCCAATTAACATATTACTCACCCAGCCAATATATTATCCACCCAAAACCACGTAGTCGGGTCAAAATCTTGAAAATCACAAAATTTATTTTCGAGACGCCTTCCGCTCGTCTCTTCTTTATCCCTTTTTCTGGGCTTTTTCTTTGTTCTGCGGTATTTTCTTTTTTTGTTAGCAGAAAATGCATGTAGAAACCGCCTATCTAAATTCAGATAAGGTGATGGCGGGGGAGGAAGGGGGATGACGTAGATTGGGGGTGGTGAAGGCGAGGTTTCCCCGACGGAAATGTGACGGTGGCGGAGGCTGAAATCTGGTGAATTTCCCTTGAGAAGAAAACGCCATTGCCTTTGTAAACAATGAACTCCGTTACTTTGGCTGGGTATGCAAACTGCGCGGTAATTGTGTTGGAGCCGCCCCATTTAATCTAAAATGTGGAAAAAAGATATTGAAGTTTTTTGTTTTGTTTGTTGGCTTGAAAATTGGAATGAAGTTTTTCTTTGTGAAAATTGCTGAGAAGAGATAGTATTTAAGTAAGAAGATTTGAAGAATAGACTTATAATTTTATAAAACTTTGTTTTATTGAGTAAAAATTGAATATATTAGAAAAAACATAATTTTTATGAGAGAAATGAACATAAAACATAACTTATATTTTATTTATCTCATAAATAAAGTTGTTGAAAATTTTTTTTACTATAATCAAAGTTCACTATATCCACCTTATAGTTTCATGGTTAGTTTGTTAGTGAACACCATATGAGGATGAGAAAGATATTAACAATATATTTTTAAGAGTTTGCTTACATCATTACGTAAAGAATGTAAATATTACTTGCAGTTACTTGTACAACCCAAAATTATAAAGATTATGGTATGTACAACTACATATAAGTTTTAACATATAATATACAACTGTTTAGAGATGAGTACAACTGATTTCTTGGGGACAATAATATGTAAATTTGGTGGCTGGAAAAATAAAAAAATGACACGTGTCGCATGGAGATTGATTTGGCGGCTGGAAAATAATAAAAAAATCAGATCTAATTTCGAGTGGGCCCAGATTTGATTGGTCCATATTTTTCTATTTTGTTGAATTAAATTTTAATGCTGACTGGATTCATTAATGGCAAATTCGTAAATAATAAGATATAAAGACTATCTGAGAATTAAGGAGACTAAATGTGATTGTTTTTTTTGTAATAAGACTAAATGAACCTCGGGCCCCTTTTTTACTAAACATAAATTCCTAGAACGAACAGAGTATAGTTGTTTTCTTCAGATTATTTGTTTAGTTTCTCTAGTTTTTGTTTTCTTGAAAAAAACACCCTGGCCAGAAACAGAAAAAAAAAATTATATATATAAAGAACGTGACCGAAAGCATTTAGAAAAACTATATTTAAGTATATATTGTTGACAATAACCGTAAAACGTTAGTGAGACTTGAAAAATATATTTAAGTTAGGCGGTGAGTGAAATTCACCGGATAGAAGAAAAATAAACTGCATCTACCCAGTCTTCATTACATTTTCATGTTTTTTTAAAGTTAAGTGTTTATGTCCGACCTTTTTCCATCAAACTAACTATTGTATGAACCAGAATATCACACTATGAAAAGAGAAGCAAATATAGGTCGGATAAACGGATATCCATTCCATATTTGATAAAATATAAGTATACTTGAGTACGAGTGGTTTTCTAACATATAGTTTGAATTTTTAAAGGGAATTACAAACATTTTGGAATAAACACGCCTCAGCACCCATCTAATAACTACATTCTTAAAACTTCTCAATAATACAAATATACAATAAAGCACAATTTATGATGAGAATTTACGGGGATAAGACGAGAATAAGATCATTGGATATTGAAAATCTATGACCTAAGATAATCCAATCAGAACGGGTTCGAAAAATTATTTTAACAAAATTATCTTTTCAATTTTCTTGATAATTTAGATATATATATGAGTGAAATCTATGTCTCTTTGTCTTTGAAATGTTTTTTTTTTAATAATTGCAACGTTAGTCGTATATTTAAAAACGTGCTTTGTATTCGTTTGTGAAGTGCCTTGTATTATATATTAGTGATAGCAATAACAAAATATAGAGATAACAAAAAGCTAATTCTTGAGATTTTTTTTTTTAAAAAGAATAGATGAAGTGACACACATATCTTCTATCGTTTAGAGTTTTTTTAAAAATATAATTATAACATCAATATCAATAGTATATATATTTTTTTATCTAAAAAGATTTTTTTAGATCCAAAGAGTAACTGCACAAGACCTTGTATCGTAATATGCGTTCGAAAATATATGGCGAAGGTGACTCGAATCCATAACTATTCCACGGCAATAGTATGTTCATAAGGAAAAAAGAAACTATCAGTAGAGAGAGTAAAGAGACCTATATATGGATGAAAACGTTTGCATCTCTCGTCTACACCGACCAACAAAATCTTCACCACTTTTACATTTTAAGGAATATGTAGATTTAGAAGGGGTTTACACAAGTAAAAAAAAAGAATATGTAAAAAATAAATATCCTTCAGGCACAGGTTAATTATGGGATCTAACTAAGTGCCTTTAGCTCAATTGGAAAAATATTATAAGCAAAACTTAAAACTTATATAATCGAGTGTTGAGAAAAAATCAATATTACATATTGTGTTCTGCTTATAAAAAATATACGGTTTTTGACTCAGAATTTTCTAGCAATATTAAAAAAAAACCTAAAATATAGGGAAGACCCAGAATTTCCTAGTAATATTAAAAAAAAAAAAAAACCTAAAATATAGGGAAGTCGTAGGAGGAAGATATGATGAAGTTGAAGAATAAAGCCTACCCATCGAAGAGGCCCAAGGCCAGCTTTTTTACACGTTTATTTTATTTTATTTTTGACATAAAACCATCCTTATCCTTACTTACTCTGTTCAATTCCACGTTCTCGTAGCATCGCAAATAATTGGTGCACCCATCTTTTACAATCATTAGGACATAATCAAGTTATATGAAAATCCACGAAAGTATTTATTATTATTATTATTATTTTTTTGGTAAAACCACGAAAGTATTTTTATAAAGTCTAATATCTATTTTAAAGCTAAAATGCAGGGTCTTCTCCTAACCTCTATATAATTTTGATATTGCAATTTGCCAAATCTATAATCTACAGATAAGCTTTTTGAATTTTGTATTTATTGTTTCTATTATTTAGGCGAAAGAGCCTATGTTGTTATACTTTTGAGTTGATCGGCATATTTATTCAGAGGAAAACATGTTAGTACTCCTAAAATAAAATAAATAAGATGAAACATTAAGTAACACATAAAGAAGGAGTTATAATGCATTTTATTTCTAAAGTTTGATCCCTAACAAAACAAAATTGGGAAAATCTTCAACTTGTATTAAATATTTTTTTAATATTTAACCTTAAGCATTATTGTAGTCTTAATCTTAAGCATGATTCTAGTTCAAAGTCATAAAAACTAGCCATAACTCATAAGAGAAAGATCGCAATTAGTTAGAGCTTAACTACATTATTGCAGTATACATATTAGATTATGTGAAGATTTTATTATAGTTTTGGAAAAATTAAGCTCAGAATTTTAACAATATTTTTGATTAAAACAATAATAGTATGTACGAAGTCAATAGATCATTTAATTACATATGAAGATCAAACTCAACTGGAATTGTTTTGTTTTCTTTCATTTGTATTATGATAACTAGGGATTGAAGCCCCGCGGAATCACTGGTTATTACAATATATTTTTTATCTTTGTTTTATCAGTTAATTTGAATTTTCATTTTTTTGTGTTAACTCAACCACTTACACTAAAAATATTAAAATTTTATTTTTAAAACTAACATATCATAATCCTTTAAATTTTCAATCTTTTGTCTCTAATTTTCTATTAGCTTTCTACTATGTTAACAAAATTATATTATGTATTTTTAAACTCGTCAACACATTACAATTTTTTTAAGAAGTAAATCTTCTATGCAAATTTTTGATTAATAAGATAACTATAAACTTATCATTACTTTTCCTCAATATATATTACAACTTTCATTAATTTTTAATACTAAGTTATCACGTACTTTATATTTATTAATTATTGTGTGTATTTTTCTTAATTTTACATATAGAGAAATATAAATAGATGAGTTAAATGAATAGTTTAATTATGATTTAATGCTAAATTGCTGAGGGGTACAGCTTAGATAGAGAAAAAACTCTTCTATTATATATAAGATAAGATATATGTGTTATTGTACGAGTTTAATGTTAATTGTTAATTATTTTAAGAAGTGTTTTAGTATATTTATAAGCATATATATCTTTTCTGAACATTAGCATATATACATACTTTTAGTTAAAAAGCCAACTGAAATTTTGAATTATTATATGAAGTTTGAGATTTTCAATTGTGTATATTCAAATTTGTAATTGTTTTATATAGAAATGTGTTTCACACGTGAAATAATTTAAAAAATGGTTTTTATAATTTTAATTGAAAAGTTAATTGAGTAATTATTATATGAAAAAATCCTCTATATGAAATTTTATATAATAATTCAAAATTTCAGTTGGATTTTTAACTAGAAATATATTGATTTACTTTTATTTCACAAAAATTTATGAAACTACTATGTTCACTAATGTTATAGGATAAACTGCAAATTTGACTTTAACTATTTAACTCATAATAGACGTTTACACTAATCAAATATTTAATTATATTAGCACACTTTATCAAATAAATAATAACAAATTACTAAATAATATTAAACCAACCAAAAACCATTAAAAACAAATTTTACTTAGTCTAATGCATTTTTAAAAGTAAACATACAATATTCATCAATTCAACATATGTATATGCTTATAAATATACTAAAACACTTATTAAAATTAGTAACTATTAACATTGACCCGTATTATCATAGTTATTATATGAAAAGTAAAATTTAATACATAAGATTATATTTTCGAAATATATATTTTTGATAAGTTTAAAAATATTCAAATATATTTGGAAATATAAATTAGAGTAATCAAAATAGGTAATAATGAAAATAATTATATTTGACAATGAATATAAGAGAATTAAATAAATCAAAAATAAAAAATGATAAAAAAATTGTGGAGGTAACACCTCAACAAATATGGTATTCAATATTTCTCCTTTATTATATAAGATTTACATAAAACTTAGAAAGTGATGTAGCAAATCAATTGGTGGCATTTAAGGTTATTTATGAGGACATTTATGTTTTGTTATTTATTTTGATGAAGTTTAAAATTATGAAATACTCCTTCTGTTTGTCGTTTTGACACTCTTCACATAAATTAGGGAAAAAGTTGAATGATCAATATCTGGCTATTATCGTTCTATAATATTTAATATTTTTAACTAATTAGAAGCAAAATATATATATATTTAGAAAAATACATTGGATCATGAAACACATTTATTTTTTAACAGAAAAAAACTTCCCAAACGACCTTTAAATTGAGAAGAATATTAAATAGGAACTCATTTGTTCATGAAGTGAAAGAATCGCAAAACGAAGTCAGCTGTGATATGACAAAAGGAGCAAAAAACAAAAAGTCCGCTGAATGACAAAAAGTCCGCTGAATCGCATATCATTATGACGAGCATGACCTCTAATCAATTCTGTCATTTCATAGATTTAGCAAATTAAGATGATTTGTAACATTCGTAAACTAAAGTATCGACAACATGTATGAGTATCGCTCGACACCACTAGTTCGATTCGAATTTGGGTTGATTTAATTATTTTTGGTTCGGACAGGTTTGGACTGAAGCCCTAAGTCACGCGATTAAAATAGAAAGAACCACTTTGCTCGAGCCATTTTGGTGGTTTTCGAGAAAAAGAAAAGGACAGGCGGAGAGAGAGATTTCTGGGAATTTTTGGAGTTTCAGAGGCTGTTTCTGGTGGTTTTGTGCTGTTCTTCATCTCTTTTCTCTTCTTAATCCTTTGTCAAGGTGAATGCGTGACTGTAGGTCTGTAATTATAGATGAGATAATTTTGGGATGATGTTCTTGAGTTTCTGTGATGTTTTCATGAAAGTATCTGAGTTTAATCGTGATTGCATGGTGTTGTGATAATTTGCTATGTTTTGGTGCCGATCTGTTGTAGTCGGATTCGACCAGACGATCGAGTGTCGATCGACACCAAGTTTGGTGTCGGTCGACACTACTGGTTCAATCTGGTTGAATCCGATTTTGATTGGAATTGTTGGTTTAATTCAATGGTAATTTGGTTAATTAGTAAACTCCAGTTTAAGAGGATAATTGGTTTAATGGTTATTAAATTGGTTTAGTTAATTATTTTTATATTAATAATTAATTAATATTATTATTTAATTTTTAAAATTATTTAATAATTAATTTGGAGATATTTATTTATAGAAAATATTTAATAAGTGTGGAAATTATTTAAAAGACTTAAAATGGTCTAGAAATTGTGTAAATTGACTGTAGACAAAGATGATTGTCTCAATGGGTATTTATGAAATACTTACGCATCTCTTTTCGCCATGTGATGCAGGTAAAAGAAAACTGTGATCGCGGAATCGAGCCCGAGGGAGAGAATGATAGGATTTATTAGTTATATTATTTCATTTAAATTCATTTAAATTTGTTAGAATTATTTGATTTAATTATTTGATATTGTTTGATTTGATTTATTATTTATTTAATTTATTTAAAGACTTCCGCTAGAATTTTTTTTTTTTTTTAAAAGTGTTGGTTGTTTCATTTTGGTATCAGAGCCTAGACGGTTGTAGGACGTGCTAGGTTGATAGTTTAGTATCATCCTCTACGGGTTTCAGACGATTCCGCGGTGAGTAGTTGTATGTTGTTTTTGGTTTTGATTTTGTATCTCACCCTCTTTTCTGTTTTTAGTGAAATAGACGGTGTTGCGAGAGGTCACGGTGTTAGAAACCGTGGTGCCAGGTCCAGCCGCTCAGAGGGGCAGAGCAGCTCCCCGGGGTGGCAGAGGTGTTGCCCGTGGTGGCAGAGGTGTTGCCCGTGGGGGCAGAGTTGGAGGCCGTGGAGGTCGGGGTCGTGGTCGTGGAAAGCAGGCGGAGTCAGACGGTAGTGCAGGGCCGAGTGTGGCGACTGCGTCGGTGTCCAGTCAGTTCCTTTAGCGGGTGAAGCCGGTGTAGGCGTCGGTGACGACGCGGAGTCGGAGCTGCCCCGGTGGTGGGTGCTGTCCTAGCACCAGGTCTAGGTAACCAGTTTATGGGGATCCTAACGCAGATTTTGGCACGCCCTCCGCAGGCGGCTCCAGAGCAGACGCCGGGTGATCCTCTAGTGGCCGAGGCACAAACGTGTGCCGGTTTTGTTGGTCAGCAGCAGACTGCGGGCCCTGCGGGTATCAGTAGGCTGCAGGTTTTGCTCAGCCGGATGCGGCTTATGATGGGCAGCATGGGGTTGCAGCTGTTGGGCATCCGCATTATCTCGAGATGATGAGGGAGATGCAGAGGATTAGGACGCCTTACTTTGAGGGCGGTGTTGGTCCGGAGCAGGCTGACGAGTGGAGGTCGAGAGTGGAGCGGAACTTCCAGTCGCTCAGGTGCCCAATGAAGTACCAGCTAGAGATAGCTATCCATTATCTGAGCGGCGACGCACACTTGTGGTGGCGGGCCCTTGCGGGGAGGAGAGCTATGTGGACTTGGCGTGATTTAGTGGCAGAGTTTGACGCCGAGTACTTTCCGCAGAAGGCTCGGGATCGGTTTTTGTTACGGTTCACGTCTTTGACCCAGGGTAACCATTCGGTGCGCGAGTACGCAGCGGAGTTTAGAAGGCTCGTTGTGCATGCCGGTGTTGGCGCAAGTGCCGAGCGCGAGATACTTCAAAGGTTCTTTCAGGGGCTTCGTTCGAGTATCCGGCAGCAGTGTCGAGGTCGCACGTACGCTTCGAGAGCGGATTTAGTGGAGTTGGCGAGTTCGATTGAGGAGGATCAGCGTGAGCAGATTGGTCCGGTGGCGGTGCCGTCTGCGATTGTTCCTGCTACCCAGCATAGGGGTCAGCAGCCGCAGCCGCAGCAGCGCCGAGGTTGGAGTTTCAGTTTTGGTTCTGGCAAGGGCGGCAAGCCTGTGCAGGATTCGGGAGGAGGCTTCAGGAGTTAGCAGTTTCCCGCGGAGCGCGTATTTCGGGTGTGGGAGCATGGAGCACCGTATTTTTAGCTGTCCCAAGAGAGAGGTGCCTCGGGATACTCGAGATACTAGGGTGTGCTTTCAGTGTGCAGAGCCGGGACATCTTAGGTTGATGTGTCCCAAGTTGCAGGGCTTGACGGTGGCGGCGGTTCAGCCATTGGCGGCTCGACCGGGGTTTCAGATTGCGACAGCGCAGTCAGCGGGTCAGATTGGTGCTGTACCGCGAGGATACTCTTCGGTGGAGACGGGTAAGACGAGTCAGCCCGGATCAATCACAGATACATCTATTGACTCAGACTTCGTAATTCCTTAATTTTAAATTTGTGGGTTTTGTTTGTTTGCAATATTTTGCCTGTGATAGTGTTAGCAGGGTCTCATGGTTTTGAATGTGTAGGGACCTTGCTAGTAGGTGGCGTTGAATCACACGTGTAGTTCAATTCTGGAGCATCTAATTGCTTCATTATTCCGGAGTGTGCCGAGAGTAGAGGTATCCAGAGCGACGCTGGTGAGCGTTCGGGCATGGTCAAGGTGGCTGGAGGCGGTTTTCTGGCTACTTCGGGTCGTGCTAGAGGCGTCGATATTCAAATTGTGGGACAGTCGATGCCAACCGATTTAGTTATTAGTCCGGTAGAGTTGTACGACGTCATTTTGGGGATAGACTGGCTATCGCAGTACCGGGTGCATCTGGATTGCTACAGAGGCAGAGTAGTCTTTGGGTGTGATGGCGGGAGATTAGTGTTTCAGGGAGTGAGACCGACTTCCGGGAGTTTAGTGATCTCGGAGATTCAGGCAGAGCAGATGATTAAGCGAGGCTGTGAGGCCTATCTTGCGACGATCACTATCACAGAGTCCAGTAGTGAGGTGATTATTGGAGATATTCAGGTTGTCCAGGATTTCAATGATGTTTTTCAGTCGTTGACAGGGTTACCACCTTCTCGGTCGGATCTGTTCACGATTGAATTAGAGCTGGGGACAGCGCCGATATCCAAGACACCTTACAAGATGGCCCCAGCTGAGTTGGCAGAGTTGAAGAAGCAGCTAGAGGACCTTTTGAGCAAATGGTTCATCAGACAAAGTGTTTCACCGTGGGGAGCACAAGTTCTGTTTGTGAAGATGAAGGATGGGATTTTCAGCTGTGTATTGATTACAGGGGACTCAACCATTTCACTGTGAAGAACAGGTACCATCTCCTGAGGATAAATGAGTTGTTGGATCAGCAGAGGGGTGCTACTTGGTTCTCCAAGATAGATTTGGCATCGGGTTATCATCAGATCCCTAAAGACGATGCAGATGTCCGCAAGACTGCTTTCAGGACGAGATATGGACAATTTGAGTTTGTGGTCATACCTTTTGGTTTGACTAATGCGCCATCAGCTTTCATGAGGTTGATGAACGACGTGTTCAGGGAGTATTTGGATGTGTTCGTCATCATCTTCATCGATGATATTTTAGTTTATTCCAAGAGTCTTGAAGAGCATGAGGTTCACTTGAGGCTAGTTATGAAGAAGTTTTGAGAGCAGCAGCTGTATGCTAAGTTGAGCAAGTGCAGTTTCTGACAGCGAGAGATGGGATTTCTCGGGCATATCGTTTCTACAGAGGGAGTTTCTGTAGATCCGGCGAAGATCAAGGCTATCAAGGATTGGCCTAGACCGAGTACTGCTACCGAGATCAGGAGTTTTCTTAGTTTAACAGGTTATTACAGGAGCGTCAAGGGATTTGCGAGTATGTCTCAGCCGATGACGAAGTTGACTGGGAAGGATGTCCCGTTTGTTTGGTTTCCGGAGTGTAAGGAGAGCTTTGGGAAGCTCAAGGAGATGTTTGACTACTACACCTCTTTTGGCATTACCCGAGCCAGAGAAGCCTTATGTAGTCTACACAGATGCTTCGGGTGTTGGTCTGGGTTGTATGCTGATGCAGGAGTGCAGAGTGATTGCCTATGCTTCGAGGCAGTTGCAGGGCAGTGAGCGCAACCGTCTTACGCATGATCTTGAGTTGGGAGCGGTGGTCTTCGCACTCAATATTTGGAGATCTTATCTTTTGGGAGAGTTAGTGAAGATCTTCACAGACCACAAGAGTATACAGTACATCTTCACTCAGCCGACGCTGAATGCGAGACAGTCACGCTGGGTTGAGTTTCTTGCCGATTTCGATGTGGATATTGTCTATCATCCAGGTAAGGCTAACCTAGTGGCGAATGCTTTAAGTCGACGGAGGTGTGATTCGGCTTTAGAGATGTGGAGACTTTGGTGGGCGAGATTAGCACCTTGCGTCTTTGTGCTATTTCGTAGGAGCCTTTGGGCTTAGAGGCAGTTGATCAGACAGATTTGTTGAGCATGATCAAAGTGGCGCAGGAGAGTGATCAGAGTTTGATCGATGCGTCACATGTTTGAAGTTCCGAGTATCAGATTTCTGAGAACGAGACTATTTTGGTTCGTGGTCGGTTTTGTGTACCCAAGGTGGAGGAGTTGAGACCGCAGATTCTCAAAGAGGGTTATTCGAGCGAGTTCTTGATTCATCCAAGGGTGACCACGATGTATCATGACCTCAAGAGGTAATATCATTAGGTCGGGATGAAGAGAGATATGGCAGATTAGGTTGCGAAGTGCAACACTTGTTCTTTGGTGATGGCTGAGCATCAGGTTCCGGGTGGTCTTTTGCAGAGCTTACCTACTCCAGAGTGGAAGTGGGACAGGATCACGATGAATTTTGTGGTCGGACTACCTATTTCGAGGACACATGATGCTATTTGGGTCATTGTTGATCGGTTGACAAAGTCAGCACATTTCTTGCCCATCAAGAAGACAGATGAAGCTGCTGTCCTGGCTAAGAAGTTTGTGCGTGAGATTGTGAGGCTGTATGGAGTGCCAGCCAGTATTGTGTCGGCTAGAGATCCAAGATTCACCTCAGAGTTCTGGAGGGCGTTTCAGAGAGATGTGGACACGCAGGTGCATTTGAGTACAGCTTATCATCCGCAAACAGATGTTCATAAGGTGTTCCATGTATCGATGTTGAGGAAGTGTCTACACCCTTCTGAGGAGTTAGTGGCTAAGATCCCAGAGGATCTTCAGCCAGATTTGACAGTTCCGACAGTGCCTGTGAGGATCCTAGAGAGGAAGGACAAGGTTCTGCGGAACAAGAAAATACTGTTGTTGAGAGTTCTTTGGAGCTGTGGCGGTGCTGAGGAAGAGAGTTGGGAGCCAGAGGCAAAGATGAAGTTGAAGTTCAGGAGGTGGTTCGACAAGCAGGTCGAGAAGTGAGCTTCTTTCGTCTTTGTGGCTTGTTTTTGTTAGCTTTTGGGCTTTGGTGTTGTTATATTTCGTTTTCGTTGTAAAGATTTACATTTTTTTGAAGATTTATGAGATGGAGTTTTCCTCATTTTTCTGTGTTATTTTAAGGTTGTTTCCGATGTTACACATTGTTGATCATTTAGGTCAAGAGACAATTCAATCATAATGTTATAGACATTTAATTAAGAACTTTCCTCTAAGGGTTGCAATCCTGAATAACTCATTATATTTTGCATATTTACCTGAGTGCGTTGGCTTCAGTGTGAGTAGCTCATCTGGGAAGCATTGGCCCCAGTGTGAGTAGCATATCTGGGAGGCGTTGGCCCCAGCTTGGTGCATGCCCATATGGGAGGCATTGGCCCAGCTTGGGTAGAAACATACTTGTTTGGGAGGCATTGGCCCCAATACAAGTTGTTTCGGTCTAGACTTATTTGGGAGGCATTAACCCCAATATAAGTATTTGGATAATGAGTTAAGAGAAAAATGTCTTGAATGGTGCGTATAACTTAGGATTTGATGAGAGTCTCGGGGATCAGTTGAGGATTCCAGTTTTGTGACCTTGCGAGGTCGGGTTTCGGTCTTTGAGAGACGTGTTGCGTTGGGATTCGAGGTCGAATCAAGTTTAATGGGGGAGAATTGTAACATCCATAAACCAAAGTATCGCTTTTGAGAAGCGGTGTCAATCGACACCATGTATGAGTGTCGCTCGACACCATCGGTTCAATTCGAATCCGGGTTTAGTTAATTATTTCCGGTTCGGGCTGGTTTGGGCTGAAGCCCTAAGTCACGCGATTAAAAGAGAAAGAGCCACGTTGCTCGAGCCGTTTTGGTGGTTTTCGAGGAAAAGAAAAGGACAACGGCGGAGAGGGGAATTTCTGGAGTTTTAGATGCTGTTTCTGGTGGTTTTGTGCGGTTCTTCATCTCATTTCTCTTCTCAATCCTTTGTCAAGGTGAGTGTGTGACTGTAGGTCCTTAAATATAGATGAGATAATTTTGGATTGTTGATTTGATGATGTTCTTGAGTTTCTGTGATGTTTTCGTGAAAGTATCTGAGTTTAATCGTGATTGTGTGGTGTTGTCATAATTTGCTGTGTTTTTGGTGCCGATTTATTACAGTCGGATTCGACAAGACGATCGAGTGTCGATTGACACCAAACTTGGTGTCGATTGACACTACTGGTTCAATCTGGTTGAATCCGATTTTGACTAAAATTGTTGGTTCAATTCAATTGTAATTTGGTTAATTGGTAAACTCTGGTTTAAGAGGATTAATTGGTTTAATAGTTATTAAATTGGTTTAGTTAATTATTTTTAGATTAATAATTAATTAATATTATTATTTAATTTTTGAGAATTATTTAATAATTAATTTGGAGATATTTATTTATGGAAAATATTTAATAAGTGTGAAAATTATTTAAAAGACTCAAAATGGTTTAGAAATTGCGTAAATGGCATGTAGACATGATGATCGTCTCACTGGGTATTTATGAAATACTTACGCATCTCTTTTTGCCATGTGATGCAGGTAAAGAAAAAGTCTGATCGCGGAATCAAGCCCGAGGGAGAGGATGATATGATTTATGTGTTTTATTATTTCATGTGAATTCATTTAAATTGTTAGAATTATTTGATTTAATTATTTGCTTTCGCTGAATGATATTGTTTGATTTGATTCATTATTTATTTAATTTATCTAATGAGTTCCGGTAGAATTGTTTAAGTTAAAAAAAAAAAAGTGTTGGTTGTTTCATGATTAACTTGAAGAAGGTCATGATATACACAAACTTTTTAGGTACTTCTTTTTTCAGTTGGCATATGTTAGATAAGAAAATCGTTCTCGCTTGACTTCAGATCTATCCTATAAATTTTCTGTAGAATAACGTATATTTGACTAACTTGACTTTATTTATAATCACAAGCGAGGTATTTATACAAGAATGTGACCGACATAAGGTAATATATGTGACCGACTTAAGATAATGGAAACTTCTAAATACTCCACCATATTATATATGTTAACTTTATTTTTAATATATCATAATACTCCCCTTCAAATTGGACACCAATCTTTGAAATGGAACATGTCCAGGTGCTTTGGTCAACACATCCACTAGCTGCTTTCCTATATGCACATGCTCCGTCACTATTATTCTCTCACAAACTGCGTGACATTCATGTTCAATATGCTTTGTACATTCATGGAAGACCGGGTTCACGATAATGTAGATATCAGCCTTGTTATCACAAAATAACCGTGTAGGTGAAGTTTGTTCTGTACCAAGCCCTTTCAGCAGACTACGAATCCACTTAATCTCACGTAGAGCTACCGACATCTACCTATATACTCTGCTTCGGCAAAAGAATGGGAGACAATGTCTTGTTTCTTTGTTTTTCCAGATATCGGCAACCCACCAAGAAGAACAATTACCGTCTTGTCAACGGACATGAATTCCAATCAGCATCACAAAACACAGACAAGCTAAGGTCAGCATCGGATTTGAGTAATATGCCTTGACCAGGAGTACCTTTTTGATAGTGTACCATGCGTAGAGCTGCATTCCACTGAGCCTCATTCGGAGCCTTCATGAACTGAGACAATAAGTGTACCGAGTAACACCGTTCATGACGTGTATTAAGTAAGTAGATCAAACGGCCCACCCAGCAAATGCATGTACTTCTTCGGATCAGAAAGCAGAGGACTCTGTATTCGTGCAAGATTGTGACTCTCCTCTAGAGGTTAGCTGCTGGTCGACATCCAAGATTTCCAGTATCGGTGACAATGTCCAAAGAATACTTTCTTTGGGATAAGAAGAATCCTTCAGGGCCACGACTAAACTCAATGCCGAGGAAATACTTCAATCTATCCAAGTCCTTCATCGAAAAACAACGCCCCAAATAAACTTTAAACTTTTGGATCATGTAAAAGCCACTACCAGTGATTAATAAGTCGTCGACATACACCAAGACCAATAGTTCAAGCCCATCTTTAGAGTAAGAAAATAAAGAGTAATCGCCGTAGGCTTGAATAAAACCAAATTTGAGCAACGCATCCCAAAGAGTCTTGAACCAACGAGGAGCCTGTTTTAAGGCCGTAGAGCGAATTTCGAAGACTGTTAACTTTGCCAGGATGCGTGTGACAAAAACCAGGCGGAAGCTTCATGTAAACTTCTTCTGCAGTATCTCTATGAAGAAAAGCATTATTAACATCCATTTGAAATATCTCCCACTGATATGCAGCAACAAGACGCAAATCTGTTCTGACTGTAGTCATTTTAACGACGGGTGCAAAGGTTTCATTATAATATTCTCCCTCAAATTGAGTATTACCTTGCACAACCAATCGTGCCTTGAACTGTTTTTCAACATAAGCGACGAATTCAATCAAGACTCGTTTTACTTCTGACTTTTAGAGCAAGAGATACGTCCACATGGTGCGAGAAAAGTCATCAACAATCATCAAGAAGTAAACTGCACCGCATGATGAAGGAACACGATATGGTCCCCAAACATCAACATGAATGAGAGAAAAACAATGTGTTATTTTATTCATACTAATTGGAAAAACTTCACGAATTTTCTTAGCTCTAAAACACACGTCACAAGGAATAGAGCTATGCTTAAATGAAGAACTAGATAACAAATCTTAATCGGAAATCACAGAAAACGACGGATGTCCCAAACGCTGATGCCACAAAGCTTGATCTGAACTACCAACTGCCTTATGACTCATCGCAGAGACTATGTCCGTAGAATAGTAGACCCCATCACGCTCTTCACCGGCTCCAATCAGGGTCCTCGTCAAACAGTCCTGTAAAACATAAATTGTATCAGTGAGCATATCAAAGCAATTCGTTTGTTTGAGTAGGTTGGCCATGGAAATCAATGTACAATTCAAATTCGGAACATAAAGAACGTTTCGCAAAACAGTTTCCAACGAAAGGGAAAACATTCCCATACTTATAGCGAACGTCTTACTACCGTCTGCAAACCCAACAGAACAAGGTGAAATATCCTCGATATTGGTTAAAAGAGACTGATTTCCTGTCATATGGTGTGAGGCACCAGTATCGAGAATAACATCACCAACTTTCTCCTTACCAGACAACTTATCAGAAGAATTACTTTCTGATTTCTCCTGGTTCATCTGCGTAAGGATCCTCCATTGTTCGGAACTAAACTCGGGAAAAGGAGAAGCATTAGAGGTTGTAGCGTGAGCCACCATCTGTTGACCTTGTCCGCGACCAGCACCTCGACTTCCCCTACCACGACCACCATTCTGGCCTTGACCGCCATTACGTTCATTCCACCAATCCGGAAAACCAATTAATGACCAGCAATCACGCTTTTCATGACCTGTTCTTCCACAATGAGAACACAAAGTATTTTGAGAGCGTAAAATCGAATTCTCAGGTTTGTTTTGAGAATCCGACCTCACAATAGAAGATGACAAGTCTGATTGTGTTGCTGAAGAATCTCGTCGAGCTACAAAACCCACTGTGTCTTGTTGTTGCTCACGATTTTTAGCTGAGGTCTTTGTTCTTCTCTAATAATCTTGTTATATATTTCGCCAAGAGCAGGGAGAGGATCTGATCCGATGATATTTGTACAAATATTACCGGATCTCGAGTCATCAAGACCCATGACAAACTGATGGATCTTCTCCTCCTCCTTCTTGTTTGCCATCTTTGTCTCAGCTCCACAAGTACACCCACGGATTGGTTGATACATTTGTAACTCCTCCCACAACTTGGAGAGACGACCATAATACTCTAACACTGACTGGCCATCTTATTTACACAACGCGAGCTGCACCTTGATATGATGACCTCATACTTTATTTCCCACCGAGAAACGCAACTTCAAATTCTCCCAGAGATGAAACACATCCAAGATATATGTTACCGTGGATCATACCTTTGGCTCAATAGAGGCACATATCCAACCAATGATCATAGAGTTAATGGCTAGTCAGTTCTCTAGATCAGGACTATCCATACTTGACTTTGGCAATGACCCATTAACAAAGCCTGACTTACGCTTAGCTTGAAGCACGTTGATCAACTCCGAGGATCACTCGTTGTAATTTTCTCCGTTCAACAACACCAGAGTAATTGTAGCTTTCGGATTGTCCGAGGAGTACAAGGTATACAGCTACATTGTCGCAACAACTTTACGTTGAGCACCACTGGAACTCGTCACATCACCACCCAACGCACCATTCATTGTCGGAGACACTTCACCCTCAACAGATATAACAGCGAAAAAACAGAAAACAGAGAACGAAAGATCTCAAAGAAAAGAGAAAACGTGAAGAAGAAGTAATTTTAGGTTTATGATCTTATTGGTCTGATACCATGTAGAATAAAGTATATTTAACTGATTTGATGTAGAATAAAGTATATTTAACTGACTTGATTTTATTCATAATCACAACCGAGGTATTTATACAAGAATATGACCGACTTAAAGTAATATATATGACTGACTTAAGATACTGGAAACTCCTAAATACTATACCACTAGCATTTAACCCGCACAATGTGCGGGGCAAACATTTTTATGAGATTTATTGATATTACACGAATTTGTTATCAGTGTTTCGAAGTTTAAGTGACTCATATTCTTGCAAAACACATTGTGCGGATTGAAAGTTTAATGTTTTTTTACTTTAAAATGAGGTTGATACTTAGATCAAAATAATTTAATCGTATAAATAGAGTTGAAACTAATATAACATGAGTAACATAAATAAAAAGTCTTAAATTGTAGAACAATAAAATGAAAATATGTGGGAAATGAAAATAAAATTATCGCCAGATGTTGTAGACATTATTGTGAAGAGTGATTGAGGTGTTTTCATTGCATTTTGTCCATAGAAATGTTAGTTGGATGATATTTTAACATGTTGATAAGTGACCAAAAACCTGTTGGAATGATAAAGAAACAGTTAAACTCATTTGATCCTAATCGATGTCCAAACTTTATTCATGTCAACTTTATTCTTGAACACTTTGGATATATTCTAATATTTTCGGTGATGAAATGGAGAAATAAATGAAATGTTCAATTCACATTTGGTCACAATGCGTGACTTCTTTGCCGCTTTTTGTATAATTTGTCGATGTGACATTTTGGTTGCAAGGTATTTTAAACACTGCTTGCATCGGTATTCGAACCTCAAACGTAATGCTAAAGTACTTACTTAAACAAAAGATTTGCACGATTTTACGTCATTATAATCGATAGAGTGGACGCATATTCAGCACAAATAACAATATTTGGTCAATTTTCAAAATAAGTAAATGCATATATCTTGTTCTTTTTTCGATCTTTATATTTTCTTAGTACTTTATATATATATGTTGTGCTCCATATTCTTCTAGTTTTCAGAATAAATTTTTGATAGTACTTTATTTTTTGTTAAACGGCTTTCAATTTTGACTGTACTTGTAATAATTTCAAATGAGATTTATATTTGGGAATGATGAAAAATAATCAAACATAATTGAATTTAAACAATACTTATCAAACAGACTCAACTACCAAAATTCAGATGATCCTTTTATTTGATGGTAGCCATTTTCTCAATCATTTGATGGAGCCGACCCAGACACGTGATAATTCTAAATAGTTACTACAATATAAATGTAGCAACATGTATGTATTTGTCAACAATAGACAATAACTAATGAAGGTCCCTAAATTAAAGAAAGGCTGTGTCGCCTTTAAATATTTATATATATAATTAAATATTTATATATATAAAGCTAAATGTGTTTTTTTCTCATGCTATCATGTTATCAATAAGGATGATTAAAAACTTATACATTAGCATACACTTTAAAAAGACAAAAAAAAATTGTTAACTCGTTGTTTCTTCACATGGGCCATTGTTAGAGCCGCCTATTCCGAGATAAATTAAATTGAGCCACAAATCCAGTTAACAGATTATCATCATATTTCAGATTTTAAAACAATACAAACAGATTATCGGACCTCAAAGCAAAGATAAAATATAATAGGATGAGATATGACAGAAAAAAGAGGTGAAACGAAACAGGATAAGATGAGATAAAATATAAAGAAAAGAGATGGAATAAAATAGGACATAACATAATGGAATAGGACGGAACAAGACCTAAAAGATTAAATGAGATGGAACATGATAAAACAAGAATTATATCCACCTCTAATTTTATTTAATTACTATAAACATGAGCATGACATTTTATTTAATTACTATAATTTTTTCAAAAATATTTCTAATCAAAACAGTAATAATAAGTAAAATTCTGCGCAAAACGCAGATCATTTTCTAGTGATTTAATAAAGTTAACAAAACCATAAAAGTAGTAATAAGCAAACAGTACATATGATTTTCTTTCCTTTTTTTGTCAACCAGTGGTACATATGATTGATATAGAAGATGAAAAAAGATTGTATATGTAGAGAGTTTTTTTTGTGTGTGTGTCAAATATAGGTAGTGTGAGTCTCGTATAAACACAAAGAGAGTGAATATTAAAGATAAATTTGAAAGATACGGGCACTCAGGGCACTCAGGGCACTCAGTACAATCAAAGATCTATAGATCATTGGGGTAACGGCTTAGTGGCATATGATAAAGTTTAACTGATGTCGACTTATTATTCTCCATCGTTCTTTGTGATTGTCTTCCTCACATTGTCTTCATCAAATTTCTTCAAATGCATAAAAGACTCGAAAGCTGCATAAATAAAGAGAACAAACTATTGGTGTAAAAAATAATACCACATCTATGTAATTCAATAAATCCATTGATATAGGTCCCAAAATTTAACCCATCGTAATTACAAATCCAACTATAACACGTGTCTATAAAAGTATTCTGGATATTTGGGTTTTTTTAACATACTCAATGTCTATATGATATACATTGTACTGATCAGTAAAGCATCCAAGTAATCGGTTAACAACTATAATCAACGCGACGATATCCACTTGATTCAAATGTTTTAAAGTATTGGAATTCCATCCGTTTTGTTTTGAATCTCGTTTTAGATTTTAAATTTTTATTTTAGAAAAAAAGAATTCAGTTTAATTTCTCCTATTTTAATATTTTTGGCAACTACTTTAATATATTATTTTCGTTTAAATTATCTAGGGCACTAAATAACGGTAAAATAAAGAATTTAATTATTTTTTATATTTTTTTTAACAGATATTTATGATAAAATGGAAGGAGTATGTAATACTCCCTCTGTTTCTTAATAGTTGATGTTTAAGGAAAAATGTGTTTGAATGTATCTGGATGTATCTGGATGTGTTTTGAGTCAAAATACATCCAAATAATGTCCAGATGCATTTTTCCTTAAACATCAACTATTAAGGAACAGAGGGAGTAGTATTTTGGTTTTGATTGATGATTGATCCATGTTAAATATCATGAAGGATTAGTTGAATGAACAATAATTGACATTAATTGTGAGCATGACAACTTCCTAACTGTATGATCCTATGTATCACATAATCTAATTATGGAAATTAAGTTTATGGTTCAAGAGAATCTTAAAGTGGAGCTTGGCGACAACATAAAGTTAGGTCTTCAAAAAATAAACAAAATAGAGTTTTTATTATTATCATAGCTGCATCTTATGAAGACTACCTACATACCCAAATCAGTATCATTCTTAGTTCTTTTACAAGAAAGTGATTAGGTCTTAGACTATTGTGATAATAATCGTCTTCAATGTCATACTCTTCATTATATACAGAGTGAAGGTTGGTTCCTTCACCTCGTTCTCCTTTGGTAATTAGGAAACGTTTCTCTTTATTTTTATATTTCATTTATTTTCGGGATCCTTCCTTATCTCTTAGAAAGTTCTTTCTTTTTAAGTCGGTGATGAAGCGGACCCTAATTTTGATGGACTGATCTTTAACGAGGGAAGAGCCATAATAGAAATGTACTCATTCCACCCAAGCTATCATTGTTTGTTTATCTTATTCCACTATTTGTTTAAACAAAAACATTCCATTTATATCATTAATCAGTATAGTTATCCCTTATATGTTAAAAGAGAATACATTGCTGATGTGTCATCACCAGAATGCTTCTCATCATATTTCAAAAATAAGATTTAGTTTGACATTAATTTGATTAGAGAATAGATTATATCAATATTTATACATAATTCATTTCTTTTCATTTCTTACAAATATATCATATTAATTATTACTCTTAAATACTATATTTTCTTCTCTCATTTTTTGGCTGAACTAAATTTTGTAAAAATAAATAAATTATCACATCATCAATATATTAATAAAATATAGATTTCTTTCTACACAAATTGTAATTTGAATTTTTAAAAATAAATATCAATTAATCAAATGATGAAAATATGAGTTTTTCAAAGTTTCATATTAGAAATAAAGATATATGGGTGGTTCACTAGAATATTAAAAAATAATAAGAAACTATAAAAGTAAGAAACTTGATTTAATAAGCATCCAACTTTATAAGTATTTTGGTTTAATATGATTTTTAATAGAATCATATAATTAAACTAAATAATATANATATGATTAAACCAAATAATATATATAATATTAAAAATATTTTGATGTCAAAAAGTTAAAAATATTATATCAAAATATTAAAATATTTGAAATAGTTTAACTTGGATAAAAATTTACAATATTATAATTACAGAAATTTTAAAATTAAAATATTATATTAAAATTGATCCAAATTTCAAAATATTTAATTAATTTTTATTTGATCAAACATTTAAAATTTAATAAATACAAAATATTATAAATAT